>JBBBZN010000034.1:0-231271 GCA_037974915.1 Ceratobasidium theobromae
CAACGGAGACACAGAGTCCAACATTTACAAGGACTCGGTCCTCAATTTTGAACAATACCTAAAGGTCCTATTGACTCTTGCCCCCCAATGTCATCCAGTCCGCCTGAGCCGTGCACTATCAGAACTTCGGGAGGAACTCAGGGTTAATTGCGAAAGCTATATATATAGAAACATTATGAACAAACCCTTCGTGACACCAAAAGACTTTCTCATGTGAGGCGCTTTGGCGCTCGAAATCAAATGTGCAGGCTCGAGACCCAATCCCCTTTTTGAATGCCTTGTCTTCCTGATCCATGACCGAATTCGCATGGTGCCCGCACACCTAGCAAAGGAGTACATTCCACTCACACTCGCATATCAAAGTGAGCCATTTCCATAACTCTATAGCTAAATTTATTGGCTTACCACCAATTTTATTCGCAAAAATGTAATATCAACTTGTTGCTGGCAATTCAGTTGACCGTACCTATTATTGTGTCGAATGGTAGAACTCCACTGATCTGTTGTAAAATTCAATATATTAGTATTGAAGGGTTATTAACATTAGTGTGGGCTCGGTGCAAAGCAGGAAATGGTTAAGCTGACCATGTACAGTTGCACTATACCAACACGAATTATATATTTTGACTCAACACAAGTCTAATCAAGAGTGTGGTTAGCGTGCAGCATTTTGTAGTGAAAGATGTACTAACCATACACATCTGCTGAGTGACAATCGTTCACCATCATTGCAGCCAAATTGCTTCCACTCGATATGGCCATGCTGGAGGAGCCAAGGTCAGAGGTCAGACTAGGCTACTCGGGAGATTATTCTGGTGTTGGTGCACCGTGTGCCGGACAGTGGATCCAAATTCCAGGCAGGGGTACGAGGAGGGGGCGATGGCTAAGCGGCTTCTGGAACTGTATATAGGGTCGTTAGTAGGCAGCTTCCCAGATGTGTATCAGACATACGCTGATTTGCGCGTTGTTTTCTCCAATGATCGATAACTGTGAAAATGAAGTGCGAGCTGTATTTGTTGAAGTAGAACTGGTCACAAGACAACAGAAGGTCGGTGGTCGAGGATACAGGGATGTTGGGACTAAGTTGCTTGTAGCGGGGAGCAAGATGGCAAGCCATGCAAACGAAGGAGAGTGGCATAACAGAGGACTTGTGAGCGCTGCCAGACATAGCATGTTTGGTTGAGAGGAGGCGGTGGGGCATCTGGTTTTCCCTGGAGAAAGGGCAGAAATGCTCGACATAGACAAGTTTCTGCCCATGCAAGTATTGAAGGTGTCATGGTAATTCAAAAATGGCGCGAATCTGACCAGCTTCATATCCTAGTGAATGTTCATAATTAGGGAAGGGTAGACAACTAGGTGATACAAGTTCACTTACAATGCAAACCTTGACCTACAGAGTTTGTGGGGAATAAGATAGTGTCGAATGAACCGAAGTGGGTTACATGGTTGATGTCATTGAATGATCCTGGGGCTGCACAGACATGGTCGACATGAGGATCAACAGAGGGGAGGAATGGTAAACACCCATAGGATAGCTTACACCGAGTCCAGAGATAAAAATGATGTGTCTCCTTTAGAATAGGAAGTCGGTGCTCGGGTCACTTGCGCTTGAGGAAAGCAAGTGTGTCCCTAATCAAATTGGTCACCCCATGTTTGTCAATTACGTAAGAGGCAGGTTGCTTCCAACCTCGCTTTGCAAGGCTCATGCCAGGCGCCGGATACCAAGTCGAACCTCCACCCTCTCGGCTCCTTCCGGGCACTGCGACATCCTCAATATCCTTGACATCACCATTATCTTCCTCGCCATAGACATAACCATTGATTGGCCCGTCAATTCCACCCTTGCCTTCGCCAGAATCATCCTCCCTGTCCAATGGTGCGTCCCAATCTTGAACACTCGCAGGTAGTTGGCCAAGGTCTCGGTGGTACGCTCGTAAAATCGCCCAGCATTCCTTCCTCTGCAGGTAGTGTGCCATCTGCTCTAGTGGATTAACATGGTTACTCATCCGCCACCCATCCTTGACATAGTCGATGTGCAAACGCTCTGGCGTCTCCAAGTTGTACCTGTTGGTTGTCCCAAGTTCACGGATTGATTCGGCATAGTGCAAGAGCATATGGATCTTCAGAATACCATCGAACATATCGTTGGTATCCAGCATGCCAGTCTCACCGAAAACACCCTTCAAATCATGGAAGTCGGCAAGGTCGTGTTCAAGCGCTTCGAGGTCGTCCTCAGACATCTCCGGCATGTGGGCACGATACATGAAATCGAGGATACTTTGCGCAGCACCAACAGCCTTGCCCTCACTGCAGCCTGCGACTACAGGTAAGAATGTCTTTGCGAGCTGTTTGGCCTCTTCGCCTGTCCATTGCTTGATTATTGATATCCCGTTTGTAAAATGTCGCAGGCCATGGAAACGTGGCATCCCCTTCAGACGCCGGTCAACCTCCTCCTTGCCCAAGAGCTTCGTACACCATTTCATGACATGATCCTTGAAGACACCCTTATTGAGCTGGTGCAGGAGATCAGGGGTAACGCAGGTCACAATATCAACAAATTCCAGATTGGCCCAAAAGGGCCAGACGGGCCGGACACCTTGCCTTTCAGCTGTCACTTTATGGCCCTCTGTGTAATCGTCCACTGCGTCCAGTGTCCATTTCTTCTGGCGTTTTGCGTACTCCTCCAGGCTACCACGTTCATCGGCCGGCACGACACACACGGGACACTGGTTCGCTCATGCGCATGTCACCAAGCATTGTTCGGGGAAGTCCGCAATATACGCAGCAAGTATAGGGTGTATTTGGCGCACATAACCATCAGCGCACAACACCTCGACACCAACTCTTGATACGTCTTTGATTGGCTCGAGAATTGCCAGCATACACATGTGGAATAAGTTCCAACTCTTCTGGTGGCACTCGGCTGGACTTGTCACACACGAAAGATCAGTGACTGGTAGGAAAGCAATCAGAATCATCACGCCTTGGCTTGGTCGCCGGCGTAGTTTTTTGCTGATATTCCCAATTGATAGGTAGACCGGCCACGCTTTTTGGCCCCCAAAAGTCGAGAGCTGGGTTTTGTCAGTCAAAAGTATTACCGGAACTACAGTTGTGCCCCTCCTGAGCATAGACTAATAAATATGTATTGTAAGTGAAACGTTCTAATAGTAAATTAGCATGGACTGACTTGCACATGCCACCACCACATTGCTGTCCACATCTCACTGTAGAGCCACTGGCGCCATCCACCAACCAGCCAGTGCATTTCTGGCAAGTATTGCATATGGTTGATGAATTTTTGGTTCGAGAGTAGGAATAGCACGCCTAAAAGACTATTGCGAACCCACATAACAATTTTCTCCTCCCCAGTGTCACCTTTAACTGTGACCACCCTACGGTGCCAGGATGGCCTGTGGGGTATACTATCGATCATCTTATCATAATCGGAAATACTCCACCATGGTAAGTGTCGATTCTGCGATTTGGTAAGTTAAAGCACACCCTGTCCTCCCACACAGTACTTACATTTTCATGCAGGAAAAATGCTTTCATATCTTTCTCACTGATTGGTATGTTCCCGAGCCAGTGTGCGGTCTCGAATAGATGTGGATCTGCAAGTGGGTGTGTTGACAAGTCCCTTCTCTCGACAGGATATTTCTCCAGGCGAACAGGCACACCAGCGCAAGGGTCCGGGTACTCCTCAACAGTAACACCTCAATGTGTGTTCGTTGTTTTCAGCCGGTGTAACTGGAACAAGTGCATTAGCATGGTTTTGTCCTGAGACAAAATGTGGATACTCACCAGTGATTCCTCGAGACCCACATCATCCCTACCCTCCTCCACACCCACACCGCTGTCTTCAGGTGCCCAGTCCATATCATATCGCTAGTACAAGTATGTCAGTATTATTCTCTCTTGAATCTCAAACTGTCACTTACTGATGGTTCGTTGGGCCCCATATCGGCCCGACTCTCTCCTTCACTACCCACGGCAGCTCGGCCCCCTTCCATGTCCCCCAAAGCATCGCCACCCACACTTGCTTCCATCCCGTTACCGTGTCTCTGGCCCACATCATGCCCCACCACCAGATCAGTCATGTGGTTTTCTCCTGTGGCCATTGTAGGGGGCATCTCCACAGTTGCTGTACTGCCCTGGGCAGATGTGCCACTTAGTGGAGATCGGGGTTGTCGTGGTGCGAGTGCACTGGAAGGGATAATGAGGTTTGGCTGTGTAGCAGCATGCACATTACGTGCTACTGTTGCTAAATGGTTCCAATGAGACATTGCACAAGCCTGCGCTCGGCCGTAGTGATTGTTGAGGTGCGATCGTGTTGGCCAAGATTTGCCGCACCAACGACAGAAGAATATTGCACCTTGTTGGCTCATGGCGATAGCAGTGTAAACGGCGGTCTGAGGGGGGATGCGTGTCATATGGTGCCCAGGTGAGTACTACCTGCAACCGATATTCCGTCTGGTCTCCAATTCCATACTCTGTAACAACTTGGCGTTGTCACTAACAATTTTTTCATTCTTTCCCTATTTGTTAACGGGCGTGTCTGCCATTTCTATGAATCCAGGTCGACTTAATTGCTGTCTAGGCAGCACGACATGGTGAGACGCAATTATTCTGCCACCCGTGCATTCTCCGCAATGAACCAGCTGGTGTTGCCATTGATTTTTTTTTTCATTCAGGTCGAACTAACTGTAAATGTAGTCTCGCTAGTCCATCTGGTGTTGGACATGCCCCCCTGCTGGCTGAGACAGCTCCAGCGCTCGAGATAGCCATTGGCGCCATCGCCTGCCAGGTGGACTTGATCCCCATTGGCTTGCTCCCCATCCCAATGTCGCCAAGAACATGTTCCACATTTGATCGGTCACCTGAGCCCTTGGTTCAGTATATTCATGAATGTCAGTACAAGTCTATTCAAACTCGTGGTGCATACAAATGATCAGTTTTGAATCTAGTTAACGTTAAAGTGTTTGCTGTTCCTGGAGTTATCCTGAGCCGAGACAAAATTCGATGCATCCCCATTGGGATCTGCACCCCTGTAACTCTTGCCCGAATAGTTGCTACAGTTGAGATTGGATAGAGTGGGGAGAAGGGATGACTTAGGTCCATTGTGTGTGTATCAACTGGCATTGGCCTTGTGGTCTATGCGCACCTGCGAGGGGATCCACCAGATCAGTGTTGGTCGCAATGTAGAATATCAATTTTCGATTCCATATGCCATCCCCCTCACTTAAGCTGTCAAAATTTGATAACAGCCCATGAACGACTTGCACAACTGATTATCGTCTTAACCAAATAGGTCTGACCATGTGTCTGCTACCAAAACACTAGGCGCAATTCGTCTCTTTATTATCGCTGATATATCGCTTCCCAAACTTTCGGACACATCATTCATGTGCCTTGGTGCATGAGCAGCTGAGTTGTGCGTGCTAGTAAAGTGCATCATATGAATGAAGCCACAGTGAAATCCTGGTGCAAGGGAGGTGGGCTTGTGCCACTTACTATGATCCCAAGTGAGCCTCATGAGTACGCGAGAGGCGCTGGCCTCATGAGCTTAGCACCCGTTATCAATTGACATTCGTGAGGGGCACAAGCTCATCTCTAGTGCCCCTCTTGGCCTCATGAGGGTCCTGTGCACTCCGGCAAATTTTGCTGGCACATTCTTTGTAGCCTGCAGAATATGTATACGTTAAAGGTTGTCACGTGATATTGCCCATGTGATATTGCCTGATGAACACAATACCACATCTCAATCGCATCACATTTAAGTACTCTGTGCTTGGCCAGGCAGGTTCTAGATCATATTACCCAGTTCACAAGAAAGAATACATGTGAGGGTACACAAAAAGTTATTGTGTAATTTTGCACACGGATGCATACGGTCATTGTTAACACATGTTTGGTCCCTCCACTGGACGCGTCACACTTCAAACCCAGACCTCAACAGAACACCACACAGCTCTATCACCGTTTGCAGTCCCCCAAAACCAAAATGCCAATTCTCCGACAGCTGGAATCTTGGTTAGCGTTGCTTAGGTCGGTGCCCGCCGGTTCTCCCAAGCCACTTAGATCAAAATCGTGTTTCGCACTTGGTCTTCACCAAACTCACTCTGCCCCAAAATCTCATGGCATTGAATCGGGTGCATCTTCAGCCGTTGGTTGGGTTAGTCCAGGTCAGTACCCGAACGATTTCCCATGCTGTCTGTCATCAACTCATTTGTTGCTTTCAGTGTCAAACACCGAGTGTGCCAAAATCATCGCCGTGCACCACGGATACCTTGCAACGTTGAATTGGGTGTCTCGGGGTATTGGTTGGGTTAGCCCAGGTCAGTGCCTGAACAATTTCCTGCACCATCCACCGTTGAGACTCACCCCGTCTACTGTATTCAGTGTTGTGCACCTGGTGTGTCGAGTCATCACCGTGCCACAAAAATATTAAGTTATTCAATTCGCCTCCCTCTACTAACCTCTTTCGCGATTACACTAACATTTGCAGTATCGCCTTGAACGTTGTGAGGTGTGGAATGCCTCAAAACCACACCTAACGCATTTGGACTGGTCAGTTATTGGGTTTTTATGTACCTTTGCATGCAGGACCTCCACTTCGCTCTCCCTCTTTCAACTTTCATCATTATCGTCCACCGCTTCTTGTTTTTGAGCTAGTCACATGAGCACGCCAACCAACGATGGTTCACAATCTCTGGCCGCCAGTTGGCCAAAGCGGATTGCTGTTGTTCCTGCACACATGCAGAGTTCATGTGAGTATCTGTAGATTTGTAGCCTCATTTGACACTAACTAATCGACTTGCCAGATGAGCATTTGATGGGGCTTCGCGCAAGGCATCTGGACAGCGAACAATCGCAAAAGCGCAAAACTTTTGTGGAGGACTGCAATGCTGTTTCTGGGGTTGAAGAGTCTACCTCATTAAAACAGCCACGAACCAGCACAAATTCAGCTCTCAGTATGTACCCACTCATATATTAATATTACTTTGTTTCCAACTAACCGTCTCAACTTTTCTTTTCAGCACACCAGTACGACCGAACATTGCCTGAGGCCGAGTGCAAGCAATGGCTTTATGTGGCTATTCTCGCGCGAAACGGCGAGGACCTTTGCAACAGTGGCCTCAAAATTGAAGAACTTGAGGAAGCCTGGCTCGACCCACAAGCGAATGAGGAGCCCGGCCCTGATAGGTATCCAGGTGTAAGTTATTTTCATCTCGGTTTGGTCATGCATTGATCTCCACCTCAGATTGCTATTGGTCCTGTCTCGCACACCCTGGATGGGGTGGAAGGCGATGAAATGTTATCGAAGGATGCCCCCTCCAAGTCAAAGCTCAGCAAACTTAAGGCTACCGACTCTCTGACCATTGGAATCGGGAGTCCATTGGTATACCGCGACCTCCGAGGATTGGATGGCAAGCACAAGAAATTATATGGATATAATGGCAAGTACATTAATATATTGTATTGTAACTTACTAACTTCGACTGAAAAGGTCCTGATGCCTTTTCTGACCAGGATGTCCCCAACAATATTGGGCAGCCCGCTTCGCGAAGTCAGCGCTTCTGGAACAAGTACGATGCATGTGTAACTCCAGTCCCACAACCAAAGCCGTGCAACGTTGCTGGAGCTCCCTACCCCCCAAGCCGCAATGCCTCTGCTCCTGGTGTCCCCACTCCTGACACCTCCGCCCCTGACACTTCTGCCTCCGGCACCTCTGCCCCCAGCACCTCCGCTCCCGACACCTCCACTCCCGACACCTCCGCTCCCGACACCTCCGCTCCGGGCACCTCCACTCTGGGCGCCCTTGCTCCCAGTGTCCCCACTCTTAGTACCCCCACTCCTGGTACCTCTGGCCCTAGTCCTGGCCAGCCCGGGGCGCCCCCTCCACAGCCTGCTCTTCCTAGGCAGCTCCCCACCCCGCCATCTAGTCAAGTCGCTACTGGATTGCCCCACATCTCGACCATGTCCACATCTTCTGCAGCAGCCCTTGCACCTTCTGCACCCCTGGCACCTCCTGTTGCTCACCAGGTCGCCCCTGAAGTCCATCCAGCCACCCCCACAGGTCGTACTATGGCCTCTGCCCCTGCTCCTGTAACTCGTAAAGTCGCCCCTGCAGCTCGTCTCACGGCCCCAGGTCCTGCAACTCGTCCAGTGGCTCCCACGACTCGCCCAGCTACTCCTAAAACTCGTCAAGCAGCTCCTGCAACTCGTCAAGTGACTCCTGCGGTATGTCCAGCTACACCGAGGACCGGCCAGCAGTCGACCTGTTCTGTGGCCTCTACTCCCATACCTCACTATACCACTCCCCAGCAGCGTCAAGTCGGTTCCTCGCCATCGTCTCAGGCACCCACCCCTGCACCCGGACGTTCTGCTACCTGTACTCCCACAGTCCACCCTGAAGATGCTCCAGAGTTCAAGTCACCCGAAGATGCGCTCGATCAGTCCATTGACAATGCCAAATGTGGGTTGTCCCCTTACAATCTGAAATCAAACTAACATGTATTTTGTGCTAGGTATTATGGGTGAGGGTGAGGCTGGGACAAGTATCGGCAAGCGGTTGACTAAGAAACAAATGGCGCAACTCAATCGGTTTGGGATAGCTCAGCCACTTGTCAAAATGCTGGCTGAAAGGATCAAGATTCGTGCGATTACCGAGTGTGCCTATGCTGATGTTTTGCCCCCCAACGCTGTGGTCCCGAAACCCAAGCCAAGGAAAAACCCCAGTAACCCCTCAGCTCCAGGGGATGGTCCAGTGCCCACAGTCCCATCGGTTATCGATGTTGAGGTCCTTTCTGATAAATGGGTGATCAAGGAGTAGGTACATATTAATAAGTTGCTCCATCCACAGGCAACACCTCTGGCACTCAAGCAAGAGTATTGTCAATATGTACGTCCCTCCAAATGAATGTGTGATACTAAGCACTGAGTATTTGTTAGGTCCGCGAGGACTTTTCAAGCATCCATAATCATGTAAAGACCACGTTGACTGCGTTGGTTTTTCAAGTATATGGGTTCACCTGTGGGTTCTCTGAGGAGAATGTGAAGCTTTGTGAACAGCTTCTTGATGATGCATTTCATTCACCAGTATGTCAAGTTTGTGATCTTTGATTATGTGCTCTGTACTGACTATGATTTGGCAGACTCTGATTCAACCCGACAATCGGCATCGGTTCCACCATGAGATTCTTATTGATTCCATTCGGCTATGTTGGTATAGCTCACATAAGGCAGTTGGGTTCAAGTTCAACAGACTGTTTGAACGGATGCCAATTGGAGTGATTGCGCTGGTGTGTACAATTGCATCAGCAAAAACAAAAAAAACCCGTATCACTAGGTGTGATACAGCATCCGTTCGTATCCCCAAGCATGTGTACGTATCAGTACGTATCCTCAAGCATGTGTATGTATCAGTACGTATCACCAGGGGTGGGTACGTATCCAGTATGTACCCATCCTAGAATATACATATCACTTACCTCTCAAAAGTACATCCTTTGTATCCCTGGGAGGCTCCCTGTATCAGTATGTACTTCCCTACTTGAATATATACCCACCCAGTGTGGTACATACCCCTCCTGTATCATTTCTGAGTGTGCAACTACAAAAAAACCAGAAAAGAATCGCGACTGGGACTAAAAATTGCAATTTTCTCAATGGTTTACTTGACAATTTCAAATCTGATTGAAGTTACGTAACTTCCAGAGTGGTCCGCACCTTTTATGTAATTTCAAATTCGGCCAAAAAAGGCAACTCCCAATATGCAATTTGATCAATTTCCTTATTTAACCATTGTTTTTGTTCTCCCTTGTCACCAAACCCACTAAATGCTATGAAATACCCCCAGGTGTGCAATTTTGGGGTCTGCACTATATTGTGTTGTGGGGGAACTGAGGGACTTGGGGGGTGGAGCCAAGTTGTGGTGGCAAAGGCAAGTCAGGTGATCAGTACCAAATATGTCCATATATGGTGTAATGATATATTTATATAAGCATTTATAATTACAACATGTGTTATACATTGGGAGTATAGTTGGGATACTGGTGTGTACAGGGTGGATACAGGGTGGATATGGGGTGGATACGTATCATTTGGTGATGATACGGATGGATACGTACCAAACCAGGGACCATACATATCACACCTGAGGATACGGGTGATACAGGGGGTATGTACTGGTCCATATCCTCAATTTTTTTTGCTGATGTGTAAGTTGTCTAATGAGGTCACATGATCATTTATTGACTAATCAAATTTAGATACACTTTCTGATTGGTGAGTTCAGCACAGGAGAGCATGTCCATGGTTCACTTGACGCTAGTCTCCAATGTGTGACATGGCAAGGGTACCTAGATCATTTGGTGGATATGGGTAAGCCTGGAAATAACCAAAACCGCCTAACCAACCTATGCAACAAAATGTTTAAACAATGCGGGTGAGTCTGGCTTGTTTTCGGTGAGCTGAGCTAATATTTCAAACCAGAGGAAATGTTGCTACTGCTTGTCGAGAGAGGGTCCAGGCCCCAGTTCATTGTTATGAAACTGACTCCGAGCTTGAAGAGGACGAGATAGAGGCACTGGTGGGGGATAACCAGATGGAGGGTGATGGGGAGCAGTATGGCAATGGAGAGGTGGGGGAAGCGGCAGGGGAGGCATTCTTGGGTGATGTCCAAGGGTAAATTTCTACAACACCAGCTGATGTATGTGATATGTTCAAGTTCAACTATAAACTGTGTTTCTAATCTAACCTAAGTGTGTGAGTGAGGGATTTAGGGGGGAAGGGGTGCGACTTTTGGAGGGGATTTAGGGGGAGGGGGTGCGACTTTTGGAGGGATTTAGGGGAAGGGGTGTGACTTTTGGAGGGGGATTTAGGGGGAGGGGGGGCCAACTTTCAGGATCAAGTAGTTATAGGCCAATGTTGTAGGGATAGTAGTTTATATTCAAATTCAATTGCTATTCATGAGTGTATAGTGTTGTCTATTATCATTGTTATGGGAAATTTATGGCCCTAATAGAGATGAGAGTGTTCAGTACTTGGATTTAGAGGAGATTTGTGAGGAATTCAGGAAGGATTTGGTTGGATTTAGTTGGATGTCATTGGATTTCAGATGGATTTAGCAGGATTTAAATCTATGCGCATATATTTAAATCTATGCGCATATATTTAAATCTATTTAAATCCATGCTGGTATATTTGAATCAGGTTTAAATCTCTGCCCAATGTATTTGAATCAGGTTTGAATCATTGACTCACATGATTTAGATTATTTTTAAATATCTTTTAAATTTTTGAGACTGATTTGTAGGATATTTACATAGGGGAACCTCCTCCAGGAGGATTTTTGACCTTTTTTGACTTTAAATGTCTGTAAAAGTCTTTAGACCTCAGGTCACTTTTGCTGATGCAGGATGAATGTCAATGTTTTTCCAGCACCCGTTCCCGCCATTGCCAGTATGTCGCAACCTTCGCATACACCCATTCCCACTTCGAGCTGCCATTGACGAGGATCAAAGCCGGTCGCATTCTTTGCGGCCTTGTAAAGTGCGTCTTTTAGCGTTTGGGGGCCATAGACAAGGCCTTTAGGCTCCAGCTCCGAGCCAATGTCATGATCCAGCATGGCTAATTCATCCGCCGTGAGGGCTACATTAGCAAGATCATCGGGCATATCCTCCCAAGGTTCCTGGAGTGACGACTGAGCACATGGATGAGGCGGCTCAGCATTTATCCATGTATGTATGCACTCACAAGCACAATGTCCCCCTGCTCGCCATCCAAACAATCAATTCCTCTGCCCCTTTCCATGGAAAGTGTCACCAACATGATACTGAAGGCTTTAGGCTGAGATACAAGGCTGTGGACAGAAAATTTATGGAGCAATGGTCCGAGCACATTTGCTGCGAAGAGCAAAGCGCCCAGCGCTTCGCCATTCTCATAAGGAAGGTCGTCGCCGCACGCCACAAATTGTTCAACCGGGGAGTCGTTGAAAAATTTGCAAAAAAAATACCAGTGTATACCTTCGACATTTCTCTCACTTTCTGCAAAATATCGTCTCATAATATTACGGAGGTGTATAGCTATGGTGCTTTTGTTTTACCCCCTCTTTGGCGCTCAAATGTACCAAGCCTCTGGGTGAGGTTCGTGTGGGCCGTGATTTGCCTCTTCAAAACAAACATCGAACAAACATTATATTGCACTGCCACACTCCTCGCACTATCATCCGTGAACCTCACCCAGAGGCTTGGATCCAGGTAAATTCACACCTTCGGCCTGTTTCCCCTGTACTAGCCTGGCCCTAAAGTATGGAAACAGATGAATTCACTGAATTCACCACCCCCGGATGATAATTGATAAATCTTGTACTAGTAAAAGTTACTCAATGCAAATACTACTTTACATTTCAGGGGCAAGTGGGTCATGAGAGCTACAGGGGGGAAGCAAGGGGAGGAAAGTAGGTTTGGGTAGAAACTCAACTTTTTGTACACAAGGTTTGAGGGGATAATTCAATTACCAGAAGAAAGAGCAAGGTCTCTATACTATATTTACAACTTGAAATGTATGAGAATGTGAGCTTGTTAAAGAGTTATGGTGGCTGAAAGATGGCCAATTTTCCCGAAAACCACATCATTTCATATGAAAATTGGAAAAACCTGCTATGTTCCAGCCATCATAACTCTTTAACAAGCTCACATTCTCATACATTTCAAGTTGTAAATATAGTATAGAGACCTTGCTCTTTCTTCTGGTAATTGAATTATCCCCTCAAACCTTGTGTACAAAAAGTTGAGTTTCTACCCAAACCTACTTTCCTCCCCTTGCTTCCCCCCTGTAACTCTCGTGATCCACTTGCTCCTGAAATGTAAAGTAGTATTTGCATTGAGTAAATTTTACTAGTACAAGATTTATCAATTATCATCCGGGGGTGGTGAATTCGGCAAATTCATCTGTTTCCATACTTTAGGGCTGGCACTGTACATAAGCTAGTTCTTCCTGGATAGACCTTGGTGATTTCAAGCATTAATTTTCATCGGTTGCCATTTATGACTTTGCTCACTTGCATAAGCTTTCCACACTCGCAGTCATCGTCGGCGGTGCAGTAGACGAAAAATGTTGTCGAAGCTCCTCAAATACTCCCTCAAGTTCCTTCTGCAATAATGTACATTCGGTTCGGCTGTTTGAAACACCCTGCCATCAGGTAAGTAAGGTGAAATTGATTCAACACTGAGCCATGCCTACCTCGTGGATGTCAATGCATTCAATAAATTCGTCGACAACCAATTCGAGTGGACCAAATACCCCTGCGGCCATGTTCGATGCCTCAACGAACTTATTCAGGGAGGCCCATTTCCGGTTCCTGTGCGGAGCTTCTTGGGGCCCGGGGGGTGGTTAGGCAGAGATGATTTCGTAGGGGATGGCTGAGCGGATCGTGCATCTTCTGAATTGGGTTTATCTACCCTTTGTACGCGGGATATTGTGGTTGTACTGGCAGATAACGAAAAATTGGGACAACTTGCCTGGTTATTCCTCGAAAAGTTGAACGGGAATACCTGGGCGTGGGGGATCTCGCGACTGGAGCAAGGATGTTAATGGGTCCCGAAATAGTAGTCCCCGGCCCTGGTGTTGAGGGCCGCGAGCCAACATGTCCGGATCCTTGAAGGACATCACCAATCTGGGCCTTTTCGCGTGCTTTAAATTCGCGGAGTCGGTTGCGAAAACAACATTGCTGGGAGAAGTGATTTCGAGAGGCGATGCCTCGTGGAAGACAAACTTATGTGGTGTGTCAGCAAGTATAACCAATTCTTCCAGAGGATCGATATTTTAAATAAGAAAGGAGAACGGGGCGTGCGAGTGGGCAAGAGAACGATGGGGATATCGGTTAGGCGCGTCTTCAGTGAGTCGGAAACTGACGCGGTATATTTATGTTTCTATTTAGAATTAGCCAAAGTGGTTACAGGTCGACTAAGTAATAAATATACACTCGAAATAATATAAGTCACAGGCCTAGGGGTAGGCAACGATACCATTATTGTCTCGCAGACTGATTCAGGTTGGATTGTGTCGGTCCCTCGATAATCTGAATGTCGTCGTCACTCATTGCATCGTCAATAGGAGACATCGACGCCTTGCGCTTCTTACTTGGTCCATTCCTCTGACCTGCTAGACCTCGACCACGTCGAGACGGGCCAGGAATGCCCTGGCTAGCAATCCCATCGTCGCTTTCACTTCCCTCATCGGTAGAATCCTCGCTCTTTTCTGCGACCTCGAGGATCCTCGAGTCCAACCATTCCCGCTGGAACGTAACTTCACTCCCAACAACAGTTTTCATATGCCAATCGTCTTTCTCTGTGTTATTCCATAATTTGTTGGCCCCAGACCTATCGGGTTGGGAAATTCTATCGTTGGTGGCCTCCGCGCTAAATAACTCGAGCGGTAAGCTTGCCGAGTTGCGTACGTTATCTCCAGCTGGCCCATCGTCCAAATTCTCACCCCACTCCCAAGGTCGGTGGGTAAAGTGGGTAATTAGCAGGGCACGAGTAGTGGGCTGAATGAAGCGGAGGGCGAGACCAGTACATGAGTTCGCAGGGATGAACTTCAGGAGGGGAAGCGCTCGGTCGTGAAGCTCCTTCGGGAGATTGGGCAGAATAAGTTGCCGTGATGGGTCGATAGCTTGTTGTAGGGCTTCTGTGCTCGGATACTTCCCTGGCTTGGGTATTTCTAGAGAAAGGCTTTTTTAGGCGATGTTAAATATCGAAAAGCTAAACGAATTACCGTCTAAAATAAATCCAATGGTATCGAGAAGTATAGGGAATAATCCAAGGTCGCCCAACTGTGGGTGCCCGATGGACTACTCGCGTTATGAGAAGATAATTTTGTCCCGAAGAAAACACTTACCTTTATCATCTGAATATATGCCACAATGAGGGCCTCAGCCTTCTCACTCGTACCTTTGGTCCAGAACCCAGGGAATCCGAGTGCAAACTGGTTGAGACGAGCAACAAGGGTTGCAACCTCCAGCCGACGAGGTTCGACAGAGTGGTCTGACTGCTTCCAGGTCAATAACACTGCTTCTAGCGACGTCTGCACAGCAGAAATAAAGTCATCCTTAATGTTGGGTTCAAGAGTGGGGAGCTTGGAGGGGTCGTCGCGTAATGGGAGAATAACTCGACAAAGTAGCCTTAGAGTTTCGCCAGAATCATTCAAGAATGTTGAGACAGAGTCCGGAATATTAAGCCTCAGGCTTCGAAGGCCTTTGGTCAAACGCTCGAGTCCATCGTTGACGAACTACAGTATATAATAAAATAATTAGTATAAGGATTTGTGCGCGATCGGTAGATGATCACCTTGGTGGCGACAGGCCCGCTTATGCCTTTCAACACCCCTGCGACGAGGTCACTGCTCTGCGAAGACATCCCTCTCCCGAATAGACTTGATGAGAAATCGGCTAGCCGCTCCTTAGCTTCTGCGCGAGAAGAGTCTTGTTCCAGGCTAGATTCAAGCAGCTTGAGTGTGAGATGAAGATCCAAGGATGCCTTTGTGACTCCCCACGGATCGATCCTCGTCAGAATAGGCCGATGCTTTATGCGGTCTATAACAGGGGATGATTTATGACCTGGCAAACCTTGAAACACATATATCAATACATTGCACCAGCCAAGGCCCAACTGGACGTACCTACGCAACCTCCGTTAACGATTCCTTTCAAGACACTAGTCAACAAGAGTTCCAGTCGCTCCGTGAGTACCAGCCCGGTTGGCTTCAAAAAAGAATCTCGCACGACATCCATGTACCGAGAAGAGAGCGTCACCAGTTGCGGCTGGTTGACGAGCAAAATGCGCAATCCTTTGCTTGATTCTCTAACAGCGTCTCCAACGTGAGGTTGAATCTCCATTGCGACCAAACACGGAAATTTATTGATGAATGTGAGGAACGAAGCGTTGTCTGAAGCTGGAAGTCGGCGAGCGCTAAGCTCTAACACCTCAGAGAGCGTAGAAGGAGGTAGAAGAGAGGCCGAGGAAGGCACATCATCGGTTACGAGCAGTCTCTCCGTGAGGTCGTTAGCCAGCTCCGCCAAGCAACTTACACCCGGCTTGGGCTCCTGCAAACCAGCAGCAAGGTCCCAAGTCGGGTATACTAGGCCCTCTAATATAGTGGACGGAGCAAGCACACCGGCTAGAACTAGGCGGAGAAACACGAGTGCAAGGATATCATGTGCCTGCTCTGCGCTCAATAGATCATTCATCCCGGTACTGAACCACTCCCGTAAGCAGTTGTCCAGGCCCGAGGCGATGTGGTCGCTGATTTTAACGAGGAACGTAACGTAGCGTGTCGCAATTTCAGATTTCTGGGTGTCGGGGATTGCACGGGGGACGTTGCAGATAGATGAAAAGGTTTGTTCCCAAATCACAGTCGCCCATGTTTCCGAAGCGTGATGGTTGTACCAAACGTAGTCTGCAATATCCGCGATACGCTTTAATGAGGGCTCATTCACAAGGGTCATTATTTGGGGAAAAGAATGAGCAGGGGGTATTGTGCCGTCGGTTGGGGGATGCAAAGACTGTAACCCTTTAGCAATGAAAACATGCAACATTTTGAGGACTCACCTGAGCACTAAAAGAGACTTCGCTCTCGATTTGATGGTGTGCGCTTTCTGGTAAACAGCCGGAAGAGGATAAAGTCGACAAGAGGGCAAAGAGGGAACGGCAAGGCTTGTCCTCAGACCGCAATGCTTGGTGTTTCTTAAATAGCTCTTCCCCGACCTCGTTTACTACATCCATGGCGGCCCAGATATTCATATAGCGTTCAACTACCGCAATGACCACGCCCAAAATTTCATCGCAGGAAGATTGCAGGACAGCAAATATTAACTATGAATACAGGGTTAGATGCGTAACCAAGCAAGTGGGTGGTACACACCTCGGCTATACTAGAAAAGCATTTACGTGCCGAAAGGAGATGAACGATCCTTGCGAAAGTATCGCCACTCAATTGTCTACCTCTGCACAAGAGATGCAATGAGCGTTCAATGGGCGAAAAAAAGTACTCACTGGTCGAGGAATTGGTGTACAGTGGCCAACAACCAATCGTTAACAACCAGCATCAGTATATATCGTCCGCACGAAAGGTATCGTTCGAGCGAGGTCAACGTAGTTGACGTCCAAGGTTCGTTAACTAGACAAAATAATGAACACATATCTTCCATCATAGCTACCCCACTTACCGCCTCCAACTAATTCAAGCAAAAACGGCTGAAGTTCAATGCACACTGTTCTAACAGTTCGTCCCTCTGAGCGCTCCTCCCCACCGTACAAAGTGTTGGCCCTCATTACGGACATGGCCACATTAGAAGAGCTCAGCGGGAGAACATACAACAACGTCCGATGATGTGAACTCGCAGACTGCACTCAATAGCTCAACGAATCGCCTTTGAATACTGGATAAATCACTCACCCTCGAAAGCGTCAAATCTGTGATTCCCCTCGCAATCAATTTTTGCATATACCACCCATACGACAACAGCCCCTTCTCGATAAGTTCACCAACGAGCAGGGCTACAGCATCTCGGTTGTGCCACGCATTTTTCGGTCCTTCCTCAAGCCCGGCGCTGAGAGGCACACCGTCTTCTCTCTCATTTTCCCATGCCCCTACTGCACGGACTTCATCACTGGTGTCAAGCCATCTCCAAATTCCCTCTTGCCACCTGGTACCCCCGGTCCTTCGCGCAAGAAGGGAGCAGGCCAAGAACGGGCGATGTATGCCATATTGGGATGGGGTAACAGCCCACGTGAGCAGCACTGATAGCTTTTGGTCATCAGAACCATCAGACTGGAAGTAAGAAACGCTTGAGAGATCTGTAGAAGGACCAATACTATTCAAAAGCTATTTACTATTAGCTCTAATAGCGAGTTAAGAAATGTAAGCGCACTCACTTGGACGTCCGCAATGGTCGCCCTCATATCAACCACAGTCCTCTCTGGCAACACTCTAAATAACAGTCCATCGTTTCGTGCCGCCACGCTCCCAAATGTGGCCGTCATATCTTGTATTAACGCTATCTCCGAGTTTGACTTGAGTTCTCCTAATGAAGACTTGACTCGATCTTGGAATAATGTTTGTAAAAGTCGGCGGTAAGGGAGTTGAGCCCAGACACGAGCGCATACAAAGTAATCAGGGTTGAGCAAGAAGAGGCGTTGTAAAATGCATCCAATGGCGTTGGAAAGGCTTGTCAGTGATTCAGAGACTGTCGAGCTCTCGAACTACAGGCAGAGTTAGCGCGTGCTAGAAACAAACGCGGCGACATTACCTCGACCAACTTGGTTAGGCATCCTTCAATGGTGGGTCGTGCAAACATTCGGTGCTGTGCAATATCGTCCAAGTATTCTTCTACTAGTCTTAGCACGAAATATAGTTGTGCGATGTTGGCTGGTGCAATTTGAGAACTCAGCCAACTTAGTACAGTCCCATGATCGACCATATGCTCAAGATAAAAGGCCCGTAAAAGCTCAACGCTGCATTTCAACGATTTTAGCACACAAGGAATACGAAACTTCAAAAAAGCTTACCAATATCCAAACCTTGAGACCCACTTGGCTTTTGTATCCGCCTGGGTCAAAGTACTTTTAAAAGTTGACTTGATTGCCAAACCGGGCCTCGGTGCGCTCGGAAGTACAATATCTTGGAGTTGTTTCTTAAGGTGAGATGTCACGGTGCCAGCCCACTCGACGGCCAGCTGCGCAGGGTTATGATTGGGCCGCGATTTGAGGGATAACTGTTAGACCCATAACCCCGTCCCAATCAGCACAGACCTTCATAAAGTTTGAAATGAATACGAACAGTTTCGTTGGCACCTAGAATCCTAACATACCACACAGCCCGAGAAGTTGTTATATTGTGTGCATGAAGCATGTCTAGCAGTTCGGGCCCCTTGGGCACGTGCAATACTGTTCGAGCAAGTTTCGAAAGGGGTATCTCAGGATTAGAGAGTTCCGCAAGCCAGGCATTGCGGCGAGCATCATTGAGAGTCATTCGCGGTGGGAGCTTATAGGTGTTTATCCTGAGGAAGGTGCACGATATGCAAAGGTAAGTAACCTGAAGTCGGTTGGAAATCGTTACATACGGAATGCCTGGGGCAGACTCGGCCCGAACTTCATACACGGCGCTCATAAGATCTCCTAGTAACGAGAGTACGGAGCGGTTCCGGGAAGGAGTGAGTGTGCTGTGGATGAGCCCATGTGCGGAAAAGTTGTCATTGTTCATTCTAACCTGAGTGAAGATTTAGGAAACGTGTCTCCAGCTGAACCAATATTGCTTACAGGTACGTTCTCAGCATAGTTGTACCCCAGCTTCACGTTTTGCTCCGTCAAAATATCTTCAGGTTGACCAGGTCGCGGAGGGTCGAACCCAGGGTAACCTGCCCGCACCGAAAGCATCCATGATTGCAAGGACAACAAACCATGGCATCCAGGACCGTTAAAATCGCAGAAGCGGGCATCCGAGAAAACGGCTTACCAAGGTCCGCTGTGCCACTCCATTTTGTCCGCCAACTGGGAGGTTTAATGTCTGTTACTTTTGCCACTAGATGTTGAGGCTGAGATTGGGGTTGAGCATGTCGTGAGTTAGGGTTTTTGGAGCGCGTTGAGCGGGACATATTAGAGTTGCTAAAATACTGGATATAGGAACAATGTGCAATAAGTTGAACTTTTGATTAGTCCTCGCGACCCAAGCATAAGAGCTGGAGCCTACCAAGGCGCTATTCCAGGCGGCTTCCTGGGACGTGGACCCCAATCAATCAAGGCACATACGCAGATGTACGGTTGAACAGAAGAATAAATCCAGAAACAAACGCAATAAGCGCCGCTCAATGACAAGCCAGTCCATTACGTAACGCATCTGCCCAGCCCCCCGAGCCCACTCCACAACCAGCAGCGCAATAAGCTGGTGGAGTGGCCGACGCTCCCTTCCTTGAGACGACGTGCTCCACTGCCGATTATAGCTACATCTGCCACCACGCTTCAGCAATAAACATTTTTTTGTGTCACAGTCATCGCGTCCCGAACGACCTTTGCCATATCGTTTCGCAATCGCCTCCGCAAATTCAAAGCACGCGCACCGGCTCATATTGGCGATCTTCAAAATGATCATAGCCCACATCCCTCAACGTCCATATCAGAGGATAGTAAGTCATCAGATAATAATACCTTAGTCTCACTTGCGGGTTCAACCACTCACAATCATGACCCCCGCTCGGAGACCCCAACAAACGGCCTCACGAATTGTCCCATATTCTCACTAGTCACAACATCTCATGTGACAGACAATCCTAACTCGGAGAATACGCGATCCCCTCAGTCACCTGCCCGATTAACTTCATCTGGCACGGCGCTTGAGGAAAGTTTCTGAGGCGAGAACGAGCCGCTGGACCTCTCTAGCTACCCTAGTAGGGATGGTAGATGCAACTGCCGGGGGATCTAGTCCGCTTAAATTGGTCGTAAACGAATTTGCCGAATGCATCAAGATCTTCGAGGTACAGTATGAGGTACATTCGTCTCAAGCAGCTCCTAACTCACATGTTCCATCATGGATGGCGTCGAACCGAAATGGGTGGGCGAAACTTCAAAAGGAACTTGGAGGGATACTTAACGAGCTGTAGCGACACTTTTCATCAACAGTACCGCCAGGGATGATCACAAGCATGGAAAGTTTGTGTAAGTCAGTTTTGGGATGACCAACGGCGAACGAAAACTGATTCTAAAAATGAACAAGATCTATACAAGAAGAGTTAGATTGTGTACAAGGGAAACAGGCCAAGGGCATGAAGCGGAGATTTATCGAACCAGGGAACCCAGATGATGTGCTCGCATGTTATCGGCGGGTCCAAGGTTATTTGCAACGACTATTGGTGAGCTAGGCGATTTGCGATCCGAAAACGCTTGGCTCACGAGGGGAAGCTTAATGCAAATTTAGACATGTGAGGGATTGTCGATGAGCTTGCGACAGTAGGTTCTACAAATTAGTCAACGAATTCGAAACTCATGTGTTTGCCAGGATAATTGTTTGAAAGACCCATCACCCTCACACTCGGCCCGCTACAACTCTGCGAAGGCCGCCGAACTCAAGCGAGACTATGTAGAGAGAATACTCGCGTTGAGGCTCTCGCTCAGATGCACCAATGGGCACATAACCTCGGGGCAGGGTACATCTGTTGGGTGAACGGAATGGCAGGCACTGGCAGAACGACGATCGCTATAGCCTTTGTGACGAGCTGCAGGGTGAAAAGAAGCTGGTCGCAAGTTTCTTTTGCTCACGACTGTTACCCGAATGCCAGGACGTGAGCTTGATCATTCCCTCAATCGCACATCAACTTGTGAGTTTCTCTCGACCATTTAGATGCGCCCTTTCACGCGCTATGCAACAGGATCCCAGCGCTCATACGAGCCTACCTCGGGTGCAGTTTGAAACCCTGATCGTCAAACCGCTACTAGAAGTTCAAGCCACGCTACCCGTTCGCCTTGTCATGGCAGTTGACGCGCTAGACGAATGCAACACGAAAGATAGCACAAGCCAAATCCTAAATGTCCTGCTTTCGAATGCGTCAACCCTTCCCCTCAGGTTTCTCGTGTCCAGCCGTCCAGATCCGGGACTGATGTTGCCGAGCGAGCAGATCGACTCGAGGGTTGTGCTGCATGAGCTAGACGAAGGTCAAGTTCAAGTGGGCATCGACACCTGTTTAAAGGCGGCGCTAGCATCGTTGAAGCCAACAGAGACAAAAATCGCAGAGTTGGTGAAACGGGCTGGAATCCTATTCATCTATGCGGCGACGGCTGCGGGGTACATCAGTTATGATAACTTTCGTCAAACTCCTCGCGCTCGACTCGCCGCCGTCCTAAATGCGCCAAGTTCGAGCAAAACGACCAAAGATAAAGAGATCGATGGACTGTACATTACTATACCCGGAGCGGCACTCGATGATCCGGGACCTTACAAAGCGGAAAGGACGATATGAAGCAAGTATTATATACTGTGATATGTGCGCAAGAGCCTCTCACTACTGATGCGTTGTCCAGGCTGTTGAAGACGGGCGACACGGATCGGGTTCGCGCGGCTCTTCGACCACTTTGCAATTGGTCGGTACTGCATATTGTAGGAGCGGGCGAGCTTGTGACGACATCGCGCGCGTCATTCCCCGACTACATGTTCGATTCGAGTTGGTCAAAGGAATATTCTCGCGACCTGAAAGCTTAATTTAACCATTGCTCGACTTTGCTTCGATATCATATCATCAAGTGCACGCAGTCGCAATTGAACATTTGCGGGCTAGAGGCATCATATGTTACCGACGACAGCGTACCGAATCTGGAAGAGCGAATTGATAATGCGATCTCGACGGAGTTATTCTATTCATGTCGTCATTGGGCTACCCATTTCTATGCCGCTAGAGAGTTGTCCGAACTACGCGATGGGCTTAAAAGACTTTTTATCGGGTCGATTATTACTCTGGATGGAAGTGATGAACTTGAAGAAATGTGTGCACATTAACCCTGGGAAGATACGAGCGGTAGAAGAATGGGCAATGGTGAGCTGGGTTGGTGGTATAGAGTAGTATTTATGGTTAACGCAAATGTAGCGACAGGGCGGTTTGAATGAATTGGTAGAACTGGCTCGGGACGCATTGCGACTTATGACGTTTGTCCCGAACCACATTTCACAAATTTAAAGTACTCCACGTATCTACATATCCATGCTTCCATTTTGGCCCAACTCAAGCCCTATCTCCGAGCCTACTTGAAACACATCAAGAGATGATCGGTGTTGCTGGAACCGCATTGAGTCAACGGAAACCTGTACCCAATTAATTCGGTTGCATTTTCACTAGGCGGCGCCCGCCTTGTTTTTAGCCCTGATGACCATAACATGAGTGTATAAGTGTTACGCTAACCCACTCGACACCATCGACATCTTGCCTGCTCTAGTAAGGTGTTCAAGGTCGTGGGCCCTAAAGAGACTTTGTCTAAATCTGGAACAACGACTGGGCCCAATTGAAGGTGAACGAGGCTGTTCTTACCCTCTACCCGGCGCTGGCGTCACGCAAGCGCATATATCGTGGCGGGCCCACTG
Source organism: Ceratobasidium theobromae (assembly GCA_037974915.1). Classification (NCBI taxonomy): domain Eukaryota; kingdom Fungi; phylum Basidiomycota; class Agaricomycetes; order Cantharellales; family Ceratobasidiaceae; genus Ceratobasidium; species Ceratobasidium theobromae. Next base: position 23,122 of record JBBBZN010000034.1, read on the forward strand.
GGTATGGCCGCCTGCCAATAGGGTCTGGTGGGCCAGCCGCCCCGGGTGCGAGTGACTGGCTTGGGCGAGGGGGGACGAGGACACACGCAGGTGGGAGTAGTCCCGACTTGAAGAGGTAGACTAAGGCGCCCGCCTGACCAACAAGACGCGCAATTAATTATGGCAAACGCTGCTGAAGAGGGAGCGCGTGTACTCGAATACGAGTGCGGCGGCACGGGATTAGAGTATGCGATCGGGGGCGTGTGTCGAGTGCCGACCGTCAAGCGTTGAACGTCGAGCGTAGAACGTGTAAAATACGGACATTTGTTATAGACATTAGATAGCACGTGCGGGTGCTGCATACATGCGCCCACAATTGGAGAGCTAATTCGAGGGAGTCTGGTCAAGGGAAAAACCGTCAGAATGTGGACTTACAGTGTTGATTATCATGAGGCGGTAGGGAGGATCGGACGCACTTTGAGACCACTCCATGCCAATATGGCGTATACGACCTTGGTCCGTTCTCTTCTTGAGCAAGGAACTGTGGGTGAGCAAGAAAAGATTCGTAGATGCGTTGACGATAGGGATGGCACTGTACTCCCGTGGTAGCGAAATGGGGGAGATAGCAGTACTAGTGTGCCCCCGAGTATTGAGTTTGAGGAAGAGTCAGAATGCCTTTGTAAGGGATATTGTTGTAAAGACAAAAGTTGATTACGCCGTAAATCGAGGGTTGAGTTCAGGGGAATTGGCAATATTTGTTGACACCGTAAACTTCCACAAAACAATCACCACCTCCCTAGTAATGTCGTTTCTCGACCGACTCCGCGAGTCCAAAGCACGCGCAAAGGCCAAACTCAAGGGTGCATTTCAAGGCCATGGCGGTTCGCGGCCTTCAACGCCTGTACCAGGAGCTAGCACAGCATCCCACAACACCCTGGCTCCAATTGCGATATCCTCATTACCCATGCATTCCGACTCGGCTATTCCAGCAAATAACCTGATAAGTCACCCCGCAGCTTCAGCCTCTACGAGCGCCATCGCAACATCTCACCCATCGAGCGACCCGAGTTCGGATGCGCAACCCGCCCATTCATCCCCCCTGCAAGCATCCCAACCCAGCCGAATTCCTAAAGACGCTTCAAATACGGAGGGGAGAAAATGGAGCTCTCTGAACAAGTTTGTTGAGGCACTGCAAAAGGTTGCAGGGACATTCGGGCCGTTGAAATTAGTTGTTGACGAGCTTGTCAAATGTGTTGAGATCTATGAGGTGAGATTACCACGCAATCTAGCATTGAGAAAATTTACCTTTTTGATCGCAGAGAGCGTCGAATAGCCGAAGCGAGTATTTGGAACTGCAGAAGGAACTCGAGGGAATATTTGAGCAACTTCGTCAACATATTTCATCCACTTCGCCGCCGACAATGACCACGAGCATCGAGAGTTTATGCAAGTGGGTACTAGGATAAATGTGTCCGCACAGGAACTAAATCATTATATAAACAAGGTCAATCCAGGAAGAACTGACCTATGTACAAGGGAAAAAGGCCGAAGGCATCACACAGAGATTCATTAAAGTGGAAGAGAACGCAGATCAGGTACTCTTATGCTACGAGCGAATACGAGGCTATCTCCGACAGCTTTTGGTGAGCTTAGAGGATTTGCAAATTGAGAGAGATGAACTTACAATAATTCAGCTCAACGCAAACCTAGATATGTGGAAGATTGTCGACAATCTCGCAACGGTGTGTCCCATGATATGACCTCAAATCTGGACTTGATGTGTGCTTGCCAGGATAATCGTTTGAAGGAGCTATCCCCCTCCCACTCGGCTCGCTACGACTCTTCAAAAGCCGCCGAACTCAAACGAGGTCCCTGCACAGAGGGAACCCGTGTCGAGGTGCTTGCCCAGATGCACGAATGGACCCATAATATTGGAACGGGATGCATTTGCTGGATGAATGGGATGGCAGGCACAGGCAAGACCACCATCGCATACAGTCTGTGCGCCCAGCTGCATGAAGAGAGGAAACTGGCAGCGAGCTTTTTCTGCTCTCGGCTGCTACCCGAATGTCGAGATGTCAACCTGATCATTCCATCGATCGCGTATCAACTCGCACACTTCTCTCGGCCATTTCGATGGGCCCTGTCACGAGCGATTGAGGAAGAGCCCAACGCACATACGAGTCTTCCCCGATCGCAGTTTAAAACTCTAATAACCAAACCACTACTGGAGGTACAAGTCACACTACCATCTAACATGGTGATCGTGATCGACGCACTGGACGAATGCGACAACAAAGACAGCACCCGACAGATTCTAGACGTACTACTTTCAAATGTATCGGACCTTCCCGTGAAATTCCTCTTATCCAGCCGCCCTGAGTCCGAGATCCGAGACCAAATGATGTCGCCGGCCAAGCAGATTGACTCGAGGATCGTGCTGCACGAGCTAGACAAGGGCCAGGTCCAACTGGACATTGCAACATACCTCAAGACAGCACTCGCGCCAATGAATCCGAGACCTTCCGAGATAGAAATCGCAGAGCTAGTCCGACGTGCGGGAGTGCTGTTCATCTATGCAGCAACGGCTGTGCGGTACATCGGCTATGACAACTTTCGTCGGAATGCCCCTGCTCGATTGCAAACGGTGCTGAGTGCATCGAGCTCAGGCAAAACGAACAAGGACAGGGAGATCGATGAACTCTACACGACGATACTCCGGGCCGCCCTTGATGACCCAGGGCTTGAAGTGACAGAGCGAGAAGAGATGAAACTCGTACTACACACGGTTATATGTGCAAAAGAGCCTCTCACCACCAGGGCAATATCTGGGCTATTGAAAATGGGCAACAATTATCGAGTTCATGCGGCTCTGCGACCTCTCTGGTCAGTGTTGCACGTCGTGGGGGCCAGCGAGCTTGTGACAACGTTGCACGCATCATTCCCTGACTATATGTTTGACTCGACCCGATCAAAAGAGTATTACTGTGACCCAACGACACACGATTCTACGGTCGCTCTGCTTTGCTTCGATCTCATCAAATACACCCAACCGCAGTTCAACATTTGTGAGCTAGAATCGTCATATGTTACGGATGAAAATGTCCCGAATCTCGAACAACGAATCGATGACGCAATTTCCACAGAGCTATTTTATGCATGTCGCCACTGGGTCACTCATCTCTGTGCTACTAGTGAATCTCCTGGGCTGCGTGATGAATTAGATGACTTTTTGTCCGCACGACTGTTGCTATGGATGGAAGTGATGAATCTGAAGAAGTGTATGCACACTGGCCCTGGGAAGATACGCTCGGCAGAAGAATGGATTATGGTGAGTAAAGTAGATGGTGAAAGATAACCAACTAATTTCATTACTCAGCGACAGAGAAGTTCAAGTGAACTGACAGAACTAGTTCGGGATGCACTACGATTTACCACCACATTTGCCTCGAATCCTATCTCACAGAGTACTCCACATATCTACGTATCCATGCTCCCATTTTGGCCCAGCTCAAGCCCAATTTCGCAACACTACTTGAAACACGTCAAGGGAAGGACAGAGGTCGGCGGAACAGCACTGGAACAGCAAATGCCTGCACTATTGGCAAGATGGCTGCCAGGAAAGCGGGTGTCCTCAGCGACCTTTTCGCCTGATGGCGCACGGATCGCACTGGTAGTCTACTCTCAGGTTCATATACTTGACGCATTCAGTGGTCGAATGGCTCTAGACCCACTTGAGGGACACCATGATGAGGTACTATCAGTTCGTTTCTCACCTGACGGCTCTCGTATTGTTTCTGGCTCTCTCGACAAGACCATATGCTTGTGGGATGCACAGATAGGCCAGATGGTGCTCCCTCCGCTCCAAGGGCACACCGGTCCAGTCAGATCAATCGTGTTTTCACCAGATGGGTCCCGTGTTGCCTCAGGCTCCGATGACCATACAATATGCTTATGGGACTCTTGGAATGGACAAATGATTCTCGGACCACTTGAAGGCCATATGGACTGGGTTGTATCGATTGCATTTTCACCCGACGGCACTCGAATCATCTCTGGGTCACGCGATAATCTCATACGGTTATGGGACGCCCAGAGTGGACATTCCCTGCTCAATCCACTTGAAGGCCACACAGATTCAGTCCTGTCAGTTCAGTTCTCACCTGATGGGGCACGAGTTATTTCAGGATCAAAGGATGCAACCATCCGCTTGTGGGATGTGGAAACTGGAGAGACAGTGCTCGGTCCATTCACAGGGCACACCAGATCTGTCACGTCAGTTGCATTCTCGTCTGATGGGTCTCAATTCATTTCTGGCTCGCATGACTGCACTGTTTGCATCTGGAACGCCCAAAGTGGGGAGATGGTGTCCGACCCGCTCACAGGGCACCTCAATGGAATCACGTCAGTTGCATTCTCACCTGATGGCACCCGCATTCTCTCTAGCTCGGGTATACACCCCCTCGAACAGACACTATACTCCCTTCATGATTATGCTGTGCACCTCTGGGATGCCCGGGCCGCACTGACAATCCGTGGCCCACTCCAAGGTCACACTGAACCGATTTGCTCCGTCAATTATTCACCAGATGGTACCCTAATTGCATCTGGTTCTGACGAATGCAAAATATGCCTATGGGATGCCCAAACTGGACAGATGCTCTTCGATCCACTCATAGGGCACAGCGGATCGATTTTTTCTGTTGCATTTTCGCCAGACGGTACCTGCCTTGTTTCTGGCTCTGCTGACCATAGCATATGCGTATGGGGTGTTTCGAGCAGAGAAATGGTGTTGGGTCCGCTGAATCAGCATGCTGACGAGGTCATGTCTGTTGACTTTTCACCTGATGGAAGTCGTATCGTCTCAGGCTCCAAAGATACTACCATATGTCTATGGGATGCCCGAAGTGGAGAGTTGGTTCTTCCTCCACTTAAGGGTCACAAATCTGCTGTTACTTCGGTTACCTTCTCCCCCAATGGCACTCGCATTGTCTCCGGGGCTTATGACGGTATTCGCTTATGGGATGCCTCGAGTGGACAGGTATTGCAGCACTTGCCCAAATACCTACCCGGAGTGCACCTCGTGTACTCGGTTGATTTTTCTCCCGATGCCACCCGTATTGCCTCTGCCTCTTACTCTGCCTCTTACTCTGATTCGTCTCGCTTAAGCTTGTGGGATGCTGATAGCGGACAGGAATTGCCCGGTTTACCCAAAACACACTCTGAACCAATCTGGTCGGTTCAGTTCTCACCCGACAGTTCTCACATGATCTCTGGTTCTGATGATGGATCAGTTTGTCTGTGGGGTGCCCTAACCGGGCAACGGTTGCTTGGCCCGCTTCACGGACATACTGAGGCGGTCGTATCGACTGTGTTCTCGCCTGATGGCACTCGAGCCGTCTCAGGCTCATCTGACAAGGTCATACGTGTCTGGGATGTTCGGATTGATGGCGCTATGGTAAGCTCGCCCACTTCCAAGGCCATATTTCTAATATTTACTTCCCCTTAGAATGAATGGGAATGGGAGTTGAATGAAGATGGTTGGGTTGTTGATGCATACTCGAGGTTGCTCATCTGGGTCCCTCCGAGTTTGCGTCGCCTATTGATGCGACCAAGGAATACGCTTCTTATTTCGAGCGACGGTTATATTCGCCTCAATTTTGAACGCGCTCTGCTCGGAGAGGCATGGGTTGATTGTTATTCTCATTGAGCTCATGGGTGGTTGAATTGTTTTGGGCTCGCTTTCATCGTAGCCTTTACCGATATCTTCTAGATGGTATCCAGTAGTTTATGCCAATGATTCGACAATTTTCCTTGTTTTCTTGGTGCGTGGCAAGGGTCGCCACTTGGATCCTGTCACATGATCAAACCTACTGACACATGTCAGAAAGTGCACAGCCACCACGTCCTGATCAATTCCATTTCGCCGCCGACTCAGCGAAATCAAAGTACGCGCAAACGCACAAATCGGCGATCTTCTTCAAAATAACGGCACAGACTGGCCTAACTCTGAGAATCCTGAATTCTAAACTCCTTAGTCACCTGCCTAACTAACTTTGCCCAGCCGGCACCGAAGGACTCGGACCTCTCTCTAACTGCCTTTGTCACGACGTTGGATAAGGCTGAAGGAGCGTTTGGATCGCTTAAGGTAGTCGTTGACAACATCAGCGAATCTATTGAGACTTACGAGGTGTGACATACTTCGACTTTAGTATAATAGACCCCGGCTCACTTACACAGTTTCAGGCAGCATCAAATAGCCGAATGAGTATGCGAAAATGTGAAAAGAACTCGAAGGAATATTCCACAAGATTCGATGACATCTTTTATCAACCGCGCTGTTAGCGATGACTATGAGTGTAGAGAATGTTATATAAGTGAGTCTCGAAGTATCTCATCGACGAAAGCTGATGGCCAAAATAAATGAGACCAACCTAGAAAGAGCTAGCTTAAATATAAATGGGACGAGCCACTGGCAAGGAGGGGCGTAGAAATTTATTAGAGACTCAACTCAAATGTTAATATGCTATTAACGAATTCAAGGCTACTTGCAACGACTGTCGGTGAGCCTTGGCGTCTCAGGTTTGAGACAAGTTAATTAGCTTATAAAGATATAGTTTAACGCGAACCTCTGGACGTCGATGAGCTCGCAAGGCTGGCCCTGATTATTCGCTTGTCACCCTCCCACTCAGTTCGCTACGACTCTGCGCAAGCCATTGAACTAAAGCGAGGTTCACGCACAGAGGGAACCCACATCGAAGTTCTTGTCCAGATGCGCAAATGGCCCTCGGAACAGCATCCATTTGCTGGATGAATAGGGTGGTAGGCACTGACAAGGCTCGACAACCGCAAGCTGAATCCATGAAAAATAGCTAGCTGCAAGTTTCTTTTGCTCACGGCTGTTACCCGAACGCCGGGACGTGAAAATAACTATCCTCTCGATCGCACGCCAACTTGCTCGCCTTTTCAACCATTTCGATACACCCTGTCGTGACCAATAGGAAAAGAGCGCTAGAGCCGATGCGCATACAAGTCTGCCTCGGCTGCAGTTCGAAACTCTAGCCACCAAGTTGCTGTTGGAAGTGCAATACGCGCTCGCGCTAACCCAGCGGGTCATAGTTTAATCGCCTTGGTTGGGTTTTTACTGACAATGCTCATATTATGCCAGGCTCTAAGACGTTCTGTCTGGAGAGTGTTCACCACAGGTAGGTACTCCACTCGCCCCGGAGCCACATGGATAAGGTTATTGGTTGAGTTCTCCTGGCTCTGACAATGGAACAGTATCTATTTCGGGTGCTCGAATCGACACCTGTTGCTTAGACCGCTCTGCGAGCACGCTTCCCGAGTCGGGCTCTCGCCTAGTGGGATCCACGTCGTCTCTGACTCATCGAACAAGGTCGTACGAGTCCGAGACACTCGGGTTGCCGAAACTGTGATGGGTTTCACCGGACAATATTTATCCCAAGCATCCACGAACTTTGTGGTCCGATACTTCTAAAGTAGGCGCCATCCATCTCCTGGTAACGTGACAAAACACGTGACACGTGCGACGACGACGACGACATGTCGCAACAGTCTGCCCCCCCTAGCGTTACTGATCCCTTGGCCGCCTATAAACAAAACTTAAGAAATGCTGTCAATGAAGCCCTCCAGGACATCAATACACCTGCTGGATTTTCGCCGAACACTATCCTCACTGCCTTTACTCAGGTCTTCTCAGTCTACGACCTCAGTTGTTACAGTAGAGAGAAAGCTAGGCAAGTTCTTGATGAGGTCTCTGCAGTCCTCCGCCGCCTTGAAGCTTCCTGCCCTGCCCTTGCCCCTCCCGGCCTCCCACCTGCCCCCCCTCCCCCAGCAATGTCTGGTGAGGAGGATGTGCAAATGGATCCTGTGCCAAGTGCACCTGCCCCACCCACTGCACCTGCACCCATCCCCCCCCAGGGCCCTTCGGAGTCCTGGGCCGCTGTTACTTCCCGGTCCAAGAGGCCCAAGGCCTCCAAAGTAAAACCGGCCCCCCCTCCTGCCACAGCCGCCCCTGCCAAAGCCAAGCCTACTGACAAGCCACGTAATAAGCATAACCGGGTGGTCATCCACATCGGCCGCAAAGGCTCTTTACGCAGGCAGGTTTTCTGGGGAGGAGGCTCTTTTGAGTGCCTCCCGGGCAATCAACTCAGCTCTTGCCAGCGCTGGGCAGTCTTCACACTGCCTTGGCGTCCGTCACTCCCAGTTTGGGAATTTGGTTGCGGTCTTCCCGACCAACACCTCGCGGAATGCGATTTCTGCCACCTTCGAACCCATCCGCGCTGCCCTACAGCTCCCGGGTGACCCCCAGTACCCTGACGCCTACGTCCGCATTTCGCTGGATTGCCACTGGTCATTCTTGTCCATGGCAAACGTTCCCACAAGGGCCCCTGACAGCCCCAACCTGCCCTACAACCCAGCATAGCTTCTTGCCGAGGTTCGGCTGAACCCGGTATTTAAGGACCTGGCGTTTACTCCGCCTTCCATCTTGGGTCTCTGACCCCAAGACCCTCACCAAGTCACGGTCGTCCATCGCGTTTGCGTCAGAGGACCCTTCCGGCCCTCATCAACCGCCTTCGCCGGGAAGAAGTATTCCTCTTCAGAGCGAGTGTCCGCATCAAGTCCTGGTCCCCGTCCAAACCGGCTGGTGCACGAGCGCCCCATGGCGTCCCCCTGTTGCACAGCCCCTGCTTAAAAGCATTTGCCTTTGGCGCACCCCCCTTCCCACCTTCCTGTCCCCTCGCCGCGGGCCCCCAAAACCCGTTGTCATTACCTGGTGTGTCCGGCTATTTCCTGTTGATGCTGCTATATTGTCCCCCCGTTTCTATCTTTGCATGTAATTAGCCTTGCATGCAGGCGGTGTCCTTCTCGTAAAGGGTCCGCTCAATAATTGTACCCAAAAAAAAAAAAAAAAAAAATTTGAAAACGTGATTTTGGCCGGAGTGACGCTGTGTCCCAATCTTTTGCTCAAAACCCTTCCTATCACATGTAGCTGGTATTTTAAGCATTTAACAGACAGATTTGTGGTTATACATTTGTGCATGTAATTCTATTCATGTGTTCACATTTCTGACGGTTAAGGAAGCGTGTTTTCTTCTGTCGGGGAGGCACCATGGTCTTCCAACAGGAACAAACAATCACAGTGTGACTATGAGTGACAGCCAACAAACAGACATTACTGTCCAGAATAGATTCTTGTTTAGTGTATGATTGTTGGCTGTCACTGTAGTCACACTGTGATTGTTTGTCTTGGTTGGAGACATGGTTGTCCCGACCAGAGAAACTGCAGCCTCTCCTTAACCGTCAAAGAATGTGGTAATTTTTTATGATAGAATTATGCGCAAATGTATAATACACAAATCTATCTGTTAAAATTGCTTAAAAATGGCTCTGAGCATGTGATAGGAGGGTTTTGGTGGTGGGGAAGCCCAAAATTGGGACCCTGTCACTCGGCCAAAGTCACGTTACCAGGAGATGGATGGCGCCTACTTTACTTGGGTGGGCTCAAGGAAAAATGGCTGTGTTGTCGACAAGTACTCGAGGCCGTTGGTCTAGGTTCCTCCAAGCTTGCATGCGACCGAGGCATACGCTTTTGATTTCGCGTGAGTTTATTATGTTCGTCTCAACCTTGAGCACGCTTTGCTCGGGGATTCGTGGGCCGGCTGCTATTCACCTTGTTAGCGTTGGTTGCATTGTACTCTCTATTATAATGATAGCGCTGTTTATCTTCCCCATTGTGTAATTTAAGTGGAACCCATGTGGGGCGATTGGGCCTTTGTGCCGTTTTTCAACTCGTGTGCACGAACATCTTTGTATTCAAGTTGGATGAGTAAGGACTGTGTGTATTATGTATAAATTCGATATTCACAACGCCGTTCCACCTGGTGCCACGATCAACCAAACATCCGCACCTAAGGCACTCGCTCTGGGCCTTGCGTGGACGTGAGCCAATGTATTCCGCGTGTCAACTCGATTGAATGGATCTAGATTCTGTCCACGGCCGCACGCTCCGTTTTTGATTAGGATGGTGCTGCGATCAGCGTTGACGTTGCTGTCAAGGCGATTTACATTTTGCTAAAAAGCAGAGGGTCGGTTCGGCGGGGGATGTACGTGATGAACAATGGCGCGTTCTTTGTGCATGTTGGGGGTTGTTGACGCGTCGGGGGTGGGCTGAGTGGGGCGGGCGAGTCATGTCGAGTGGCACTGAGAGTAAGATTGACTCGGTGCAGCCTCTCCAGGGACAGATGGCGGCATGTCATATGGCGGAGAAGATCAAAAGAATAAGAATAAAAGTTGGAGTGTGTCACGTGATGTGATGTTGAGGCCAGTTGTGGGCGTGGATGTTGGTCGTCCTGACCACTTCTGCACACATTTATGACCCACACATAGACGACAAGAAACACGAATAACCCAGAGATTTATATTCTACGATGATTGCGAGCACTCCGCCCCCGTGTCTACGGACTCCCCGTGAGTAATTTTCTGTGTAATAATGCGAATTGTTTGCTGACTGTTGAATAGCCACCCACCAGCGACCGCCCCATAACCCATATCGGCGCCCCCATATGTCGCCTCTTCGCTCTGTGTCGACGCCGAGTGGCGGGACAGAGAGCGGCGCCGACACGCCCATGCATTCCCCATCGCCCTTGGGTCAGCGAATTCTGCTCGATCCACAACCTCGCTTTCCCCATGTTGTGCACAGACCCGCATTTCCCCCAATCCCATCTCCCAGACGCTCGTCGCTCGACTTTGGCTCGGCTGTCGGCTCACCAGGCCCTATTGCACAGCGCAGAACCCTCACCCGACTATCCTCCGACACTACCTTTGCCCAGCCGCTAGTCCCGCTCTCTGACTCGGACTCGGACGGCTCCGACCTCGACTTGGACATTGACGGAGAGAGCGTCATTCGGGGATTTGGGATCGACGACGATGTCGAGATTCACGACGCGGACCCAGACGATAGCCAGGATATCAGCATTATCGACGGAGAGGACGAAGACGACGGCGAACAGAGTTGGCATACTGCTGCGCCATTCACACCCGGAAACTCGATGTTTTCGGGAATATTTGCCTCGCACAGCAACGAGGTCCCTTCCCGGTCTAATTTGACCCGAACACCGAGCTCCCGACCCACAATTTTGGAGGAATTGCAACCCCCCAAGGCCAAGCGACGCTCCCTCGATTACTCAATAGGGCCTACTGCCATGCCCAAGCTCCTGCTTACTCCCAGTCGCTCTCGACATCGCGAGCCGGCGCCCGAGCGGAGTTCCCCACCTGACACTTCACCCGCTTCACCAACCGCCCGCAAGTTCCGCTTTGGACTTCCCCTCCCTCGCGCACAAGGTGCCGAGAACTATAGTTGGCATGGAGGCATGGAGGTCAATTCCGAGTCAATCCGCAAGGTGAGTGACTCGATTTATTTATGTTCGCGCCTAATTGTTTCACCTTAGCTCTCATTAATGGACGACGACTACAACCTTGGATCGGATGGCGACTCTCCCTCGCACATGTTCCCCAGTGCAGCTGCCAAGAGCAAGGCCCGCGCGTGGGATTCTACTGGGCGCAAGCTCAAGGCTTTCAAGTACCGCAGAGGGATCTTCGCATCAGCTGCGCCTCCAGATCCAACGACGGAGATACCGATCAACGAGCCCGTTCCGAGTACCGATCCGACTTCCCCATTCGTTCAACCCACGGCGACGTCTAACGCGCCTAAAGATTTCGTCGCACCATCCTTCTCCATAAGCGTCTTTTCCCCGCCGCGGACATCATCGCCGATGAAGGGCCAGAATAAGGGGGGTGGAGGTTTATTCGAGAGGGAGATGAATTTGAGCGGCGGAAGTGGTGACGACCTCGAAACCGACATGTTCCCACCCATCGCAGCCAGCTCGCCTCCACCCGTGTCCAGGCGCGCATACGCCCCAATTTCTTCCTCGGTTCCTAACCACCCCGGCAACGCGACCTTTTCGGGCGTGGGCATATCGAGCTTACTTAGCGGCCCACTGAAGAAAAAGTTCAAGGGCGGCGCAGCGGGAGACGAGAGCATGCAGCTCGAGGAAGGCATTCGACTAAACGCGAGTGCCAAACCCAAAACACGTGCGCGCACCATGTCGATTGGGCGTGGGAACCTACCCAGTATTGGCATCAAGACTCCCGGACAGAGCGATGACGGCAAGGACGCCGACGACGAGCTCGTAACGCCTGGTTTCCTGCCTACTCCCGCATCTGCGTGGCCCGATGAAGAACTGGATCTCGATAAAGAAATCTTCGATAGCATGGTTCAGCATACGAGTTTTTCGGTCGAGGGAGGCGGGGGCGCGTATATCCCTGATACGCCCGTCAAGAAAGCCGTATTCGGGCAGAATACGGGCGGGCCGATTGCGATGGGCGGTGGTGCCAAGGGGTGGATGACGAGTTTGCCGGATCGGGGTGGAAAGGCGTTTGGTAGCCGAGGTGAGTATTCTCGCGCGCGCTCGGTTTTGTGTATTAACGTTGGCCGGTTACAGCTCCCTCTCGGCCCTCACTCCCTGTTGGGTTCCCCGAATTCTCCCCTAGCTCGCCTGAAGAAAGTCCTGCAGCTGGTCGGAGCAAGATCATCAATATCGTGCCCGAAGCGAGCCCCACGATGCGATGGGGCCCCGGAGGCGCCGGACTCCCACCCATCAACGCCGACGAATCGCCCTCGATCAGACCACGGCGAAAGTCGGGTGAAGGGCGACCACGTCGTCAATCTAACGCGGGCGACCTCTCGCTCAACCTACGCAAGAATCCCGTCGTCGATTTCAGGAAATCCAGCTTGGGCGATGTTCGAAAGCACAACCCGGGCGACATTACGCTGAGGAAACCGGAGGGCGTGCGCAAGGCGGACAAGTCCAAAAGTCCGAAGCGGGCTTCGCATGCGACGAGAGGACGGACGTACACGAACATGGGTCTTGGACGGCCCGGTGCGCGGGAACGGGATGGAATCCCCAGGTTCTTGATTGAGGGGGAGAATGAGGACGGAGAGGGCGGGGTTAAGGATGAGTTGGCCGGGAAGGATAAAGGCTTGGTCGCCCGGCCCAATCCGTCCAATTCGGGGCCTCTGTTTGCTGGGACCACGCCCACATTCCTCAATGTCGGCCCCGATTCGTTTATGCGTCGCGCGAGTTACGATGCGGTTTCCGGAAGCGATGGCGAAGCAAGCGTTGCTGGCACGCCTACTCGGCGCGGGAGCGTGAGTGGGACCAGGAGGGGTCCAAGTTTGCCCGCAACTGGGCCGCGACCCGTTCAGCCAGTCGGTACGAGGCAACAACTCCCGTTCACTTCGAGCAAGACTTTGCCAGCTCTTGGTGGCCCCCGTTCAGGAGCTTCCACGGCAGGCCGAAGCTCGTTGCCAGTCGCCAATTGGCGCCTCGTCACTCCCTCGCCTTCGCTCTCATCTCTTGCGTCTTTGACTGATACCCCGTCTGCGCCCGCTCGTACTTCACACCGCGCTTCCCCTATTTTATCCAAGTCTCGCCGTCCTCCCCAGCCTCAGCATCAGCCCATCTTCGAGCCCGAACCGACAGTCGTGCTTGGAAGGCTCGAACGCGAGTACACGACAGTGCAACAGATTGGCAAAGGCACTTTTGGACAGGTTCTCAAGGTCGAAAAAGACGGCCGTCTATTCGCCGTCAAGCGGAGCAAGCCATTCGAGGGCGTCCGCCACCGCCGGCGCGTCCTCGAAGAAGTCGATATTCTCCGTCATCTCGTCCAAGGCGACAAGGACGGACATCCCAATATATTGCGATTCGTCGATGCTTGGGAGCAAGACGGACGAAGCTTGATCTTGACGGAAATGTGCGAGTTGGGGAATCTGGCCGATTTTTTGATGGAGTGGGGCGAGAGATTTGCGAGGTTGGATGAGGCGCGTGTGTGGAAGATTGCCTCGGACGTTTGCCATGCAAGTTTTACTTTTATATTTTACTTGGGCACGGTACTAACGACGAGTGGATACAGGGTCTCGCATATATCCACCGAATGGGTGTTTTACATCTTGATCTCAAGCCGGCGAATATGTTTGTGACTATTGAGGGTCGTATCCGGATTGGAGACTTTGGGATGGCCTCGCGGTGGCCTCGGCTCCCCTCGGATGCGGACAGCTCTGACGGATTTGAGCGCGAGGGTGACCGAGACTATATGGCTCCCGAGATTTTACAAGGTGTCTATGGATTCGAAGCGGACGTTTTCAGTTTGGGTATGACGCTTTTGGAATGTGCGGGGAATATCATTGTTCCTGCGATGTAAGTGTGCGGTCTCGACTTGTTTGAGTGATTTGCTGACGCCGTGGCTAGGGGTGAACCGTGGCACAAGCTTCGGAACGACGATTTGTCTGATGTTGAGCTCGATGGGTTTAGCCCCGAGCTGATCGATCTAGTTGCGAACATGATGCGGCGTGATGCGTCCCGCCGCCCGAGTATGGACGCTGTATGCGCACACGAATGCATTGCGCGCACGCACGCGCGGATGACGCGCGCCATTGAGAGCGCCAAGAAGTCTGGCGCGGAACCGACAGACGTCTTTAGAGCTTCACCATTCGGAAGCGAAGGTCCAGCATTCTTGGAGGAAGTGCTCGGACGGGCAAACGACGGGATGGACACATCCTAGTCCTTGCTACACACTCGATATAATCACCCCGAATTATCGTTGGTTGGACATACACTAATATCATATTGGCATGCCCTTTTTTTTCTTGTTTATTGTTTTGTTCGATGTTTATGAACCCGAATTTTTGATTTGTGTTTTTATGATGTTTTATACTTGGCTTGCTTGTCCCCTGTCTTCTTGTCGATTTGTTGCCGTGACTCATGATTTCTTTTGACTATGCCCTCCTCCCGCCTACTAGTATCCCGTTTGAAGCCTTTACATGCAAATATATACCGTGTGATTTATATCATATACTTGACCGAACAAAGATCAACCAATCTTCCGAATCTTGTCGGACTAGTCGCGTATATGCCGGCGGCAGCTCAATTCGAAATAAATTTACCCAAGTGGGGCACCGATGTCATCAAATCCTATGACCTGATTGTAAATAGAAAATGAACGCGCATATATCTAGTGCTTTGGCCTTGCAGGTTTGTTGAAGTCACACAGAGACCGAGGGAGGCGGCTCGATCTTCGTTGCTCCTCGCCTCATCTACTAGCCAGCGTCGGTCGCATCGATATCTTTCGAACTCGTTAAAACCTTTGACTTTTTCAGCATGTCTGACTGCGACCCCCGTTCGCCCATCAAAGCGTAAAATTTAAACTATAGTACTATCAATGTCACCACCTCTCGGGCCTATGCATCGTGGGCGTCATCGTGTCTCGTAATCTTTCTAGAATTCGAGGTTGCGGGGTGAATTGTCAACTCGAGCTCGAAACCTTGTCCTTTAAATTCTGTGGAAAACTAATACGCTGCCCTACCAGCGATGAGTCGCTTGTTCTACATATGATGTTAAAAGCGTGCAAGGTTGTGCAACTTGAGCTAGCCGGAGGCCGAAATTCACCATGGTGTTGATGGAATACGGTCGCGCAATAAAAGAAACCTGAGGCGCACGTGTAGATACAGGTTATCATCGGTTGGGCCGCTGATATTCCTACAACGTGGACTTCGGCCGCGGGACTTGAGCCTCCCCCTAAGCCAGCCCACTTCTCCATCGATATCGTGTGTTTTACACATAGCGCGTTCAAAGCCACGGCCTTGCGAGGGCGCCGAATTCGTGGTACTAATATCCGAAAGTTTCTGGTGTAATTTTCCGTGGCACCTCCAAGACAAATCCGACACCGGTATAATCCCGCTTCCTTTCTATATCTGTAGTGTCAACAGTGAAGGTACCGACGTTGCCCATATACATAGTGACGACTGAACTGGGACTGCAACTCGGTCCAGGTGAAGAGCTTGTTATGCGTGCGACCGGCGACTCCGTTAAAAACGATCTCGGCAGTCGATTCAATGGGCAATGTCCGAGATGCCCCCTCCCAAGTTGAATAAAAGTATTATACGATTCTACAGTTGTTTGTCCATATGGATGTTATTGATGAGGAAATCAGAGAGTTCGAGCGTCAGGTGTGCCTATTCAGTCAATAATCTGTTACTAATTTCTGCTTTCTTCTAGGCTCTAGGCAGGGAATTAATTGAAATCGACTGACACGGAAATTATAACAATTGCGACTGAGGTTTGGCAAACGATTTTGCGAGGCTTTATAGTTTGCTCAGTTCTAGGCTACTATATATATCGTCTCGGTTTTTATCTTTCCGTGTCAATTACTGTACAATATGAATTGCGATTTCTGTATGATCAGTTCGGCGCTTAGCTTTACCGAGTCAAGATTTTGTTCAAGTCATTTGTAATTGGCAATCTCGCGTGGATGAGTCGATTTGATTTCATTCGAGATTGATTTGCTCAAAGGAGCCCTTGACCAAACGACTGCGACAATCCTCTAGGTTGCTGCCACAGCCCACAATGTCGTTTCCGCCACACGATAGTGAGTGTTGATATCAAATCGCCTGATTTAATGCTGAATACTTCCAGTTGGGGCACAGTTTAACTTTCCTAAGGAGGAAGAAAAGGTCATTGAGTTTTGGCGCGAGATCAATGCCTTCCACACGAGTTTGAAGCTATCGGAAGGACGGCCTGAATATACATTCTATGACGGACCGCCGTTTGCCACTGGACTTCCTCACTATGGCCATTTGTGAGGCATCCGGTTGCGCCGTAGTGGTCGTGTGCTGATCTTCTTTGTTCGCGACGCACTAGGCTTGCTGGAACAATTAAGGTATGTGAGAAGTGAGGCTACATTTTGAAGCTAATAGGGTTGGCCTTAGGATATTGTGACTCGACATGCGAGCGCGAGTGGGTTTCATGTTGAACGTCGGTTTGGATGGGACACGCACGGTCTGCCTGTTGAACACGAGATCGACAAGAAACTCGGCATCACTGGGCGAGACGATGTCATGAAGTTGGGTATTGACAAGTACAATGCCGAGTGTCGGGCCATCGTCATGCGTTATGCATCTGAATGGCGTACAACCGTCGAACGCATGGGCCGCTGGATCGATTTCGACAACGACTACAAGACATTAAATATCCAATTTATGGAGAGCGTGTGGTGGGCTTTTTCAGAGTTATTCAAGAAGGGCATGGTTTACCGTGGTCTGCGTGTAATGCCTTATTCTACCGGGTGCACTACCCCATTGTCCAATTTTGAAGCGGGGCTGGATTATAGGGATGTAAACGATCCTGCTAGTGAGTCATTCAGCTGTCTGGGTGTGATCTTGTCTCAAGTGGCACTCAGTTACTGTCTCTTTCCCGCTTGTCGACGACCCATCAACCTCCCTTCTTGCCTGGACGACTACTCCTTGGACTTTACCGAGCAATCTTGGCCTTTGCGTCCACCCCGATTTCACGTATATCAAGATCCATGATCCTAAATTTGGGCGTAACTTTATTCTTCACGAAAACCTGCTCACTACACTGTACAAAGACCCCAAGAAAGCCGAATTCAAGAAAATCGGGCAGTTCAAAGGCTCGGACATGAAAGGGTGGAGATATACTCCATTGTTCGATTACTTTACCGAGCAGGTAGGCACAACATTCTGTTGCGCGCACATATCTGAATCACGCCACGTAGTATGAAGATCGAGCTTTCAGAGTACTCAACGATACATATGTGACAAGCGATAGTGGTACTGGCATTGTTCATCAAGCGCCATCATTTGGTGAAGACGATCACCGCGTTGCGCTCGCCCATGGCGTTATTACTAACGACGAGCTTCCCCCATGTCCAATTGATGAGGCGGGTCGGTTTACTAAAGAGGTTTCTGACTTTGCGGGAATGTATGTCAAGGTATGTCGTTTCGCTTCCTCACGGGTACGATACCGAGGACCTTTTGACAGGATGCGGATAAAGAAATTCAAAAGGTTTTGAAAGCCAAAGGAAGATTGATTGTACAATCAACAATGATGCATCAATACCCTTTCTGTTGGAGGTGAGCACATGGGTAATTGGCAACGATCAACTCAAACTGAACGAGGGGTCAGGTCAAAAACGCCGCTATTGTACAAAGCCATTCCTTCCTGGTTTGTCCGCGTTCAGCCCGTGGTTGATCAACTTGTTGAGAACAATGCCCGGACTCTATGGTATGTAGTTTGGCAGTTATATTTCTACCGAAACCCACGCTATTACCCATTTAGGGTGCCGCAAAACGTTGGGGACAACCGGTTTGCCAACTGGCTCGCTAATGCTCGCGACTGGAATATCTCTCGTAACCGGTACTGGGGAACGCCTATCCCGCTATGGGTCAGCGAAGATTTTGAAGAGGTAATGAGAATTCTGCTATCGTGAATAAAAGTGGCTAAATGCGTCATCAGGTTATTGTCGTTGGCTCGGTGGCCCAACTCGAGGAGCTTTCGGGTGTGAAAGGCATCAATGATATCCACCGCGACAAGATCGATCACATCACTATCCCTTCAAAGACTGGCAAGGGTGTTTTGAAGCGAGTAGATGAGGTCTTTGATTGTTGGTTTGAGTCTGGAAGGTGAGTGACCAACTTAATGTGACTTGATCTCCGCTAATATATTGCCCTCGTAGCATGCCTTATGCGCAAGTCCACTATCCCTTCGAGAACAAAGAGAAATTCGAAAAGGGGTTCCCGGCTGACTTTGTATCTGAGGGTATTGACCAGACCCGTGGGTGGTTCTACACCTTACTTGTCTTGTCGACACATTTGTTCGGGACTTCGCCGTGGAAGAACCTGATCGCTAGTGGGCTAGTTTTGGCTGCGTAAGTTTATACATCTGTGTAAGCCGCTGGCTTTAACGGAATATATCTATAGTGATGGAAAGAAGATGAGCAAGAGTTTGAAGAATTATCCGGATCCGGCCTTGATTATCAACCAATATGGGGCCGACGCAACTCGGTATGTGCAAGTGATACTCACACACGAATCACCTAACCCCACGTCCCATAGAATGTACCTTGTCAATTCGCCCGTAGTACGAGCCGAAAACCTTCGCTTCCGGGAAGATGGCGTGCGAGACGTGATTTCCCGAGTCCTTTTGCCATGGCTCAACTCTTACCGGTTCTTCCTTGGACAAGTAGCGCTACTCAAAAAGGAGGCCGGTATTTCCTTTAAATACGAGGCGCACAAGGAACGTTCGAGCAATGTGATGGATCGCTGGATCTTGGCGAGGTGTCAAAGTTTGATTCAACTTGTGAGAGAGGAGATGGCTGGTAAGTGGCATCAATCTCTAGTTGATATGAATATATGTTGATGGGTTTGCCAAAGCTTACCGATTATACACGATCTTGCCGAGACTGCTTGCTCTAGTCGACGAACTTACAAATTGGTACATCCGTTTCAACCGGAAAAGGCTAAAGGGCGAGGACGGACCCGAAGTTACCGTTGCTGCGCTCAACACCCTATTTGAGACTCTATTTACACTATGCCGCACAATGGTACGCATAATACTAGGGCACGGAATCATAATCTAACGCCGATACCAGTCTTCTTATACCCCATTCATCACCGAGAATATTTACCAAGGATTGAGGCCGTTTATCCCCAATTCTCCAGACGTTGTTGACGACCGCTCCATTCACTTCCTGCTCTTCCCCGAGGTCAAGGAAGAGTACTTTGACAGCGTGATCGAGCGCCAAGTCAAGCGAATGCAATCAGTCATCGAGCTTACTCGTACTCTCAGAGAAAGGCATAATCGTGCTTTGAAGGTGAGTAGATCTGGGACCTCTCGGGGGGATATACTAATATTTTCCCAGACTCCCCTCAAAGGTCTCCTCGTTTTCCATCCCGACCAAGAATACATTGACGACGTCAAGTCTCTCCAGCGTTACATTGAATCCGAGCTCAACGTCCGTGAAGTTATATTTACGACTGACGAGGCACGCACTGGTGTAAAATACCGCGCGGTCGCCGACTGGCCCGTCCTCGGCAGGAAACTGCGTAAAGATATTGGACGTGTCAAAACAGCGTTGCCTAATCTGTCCTCGGAAGATGTCAAGACGTATGTCCAAACTGGGTCGATAGACGTCGCAGGAATCAAGCTCGTTGCTGGGGATCTCGCGGTTCAGCGATATGTCGAGTTGCCCGAGGACGGAACGGCAGCGACCAATACCGATAACGACGTTGTTGTTGTGTTGGATATCCGCATTCACCCCGAACTCGAGGGAGAAGGGCTCGCGCGCGAATTGATCAACCGCGTCCAGAAGCTGAGGAAAAAGGCTGGTTTGCAAGCTGTGGATGAGGTCGACGTGTATTATGGGTTCGCAAATGGCGAGGGTCAAGATATCATCAAGGCCATGGGAGAGCAGGCTGAGATGATCCAGAAGAGCATCAAGGGTCTTCCGAAGAACGTTTCTCAGAGGCCAAAGGGCACGGCGGTTTTGATCGAGGAGGAGCAGGAGATCGGGGAAACCAAGTTTAGCCTCTCGCTTGTTAGGAATTGAAGTAAAGTGAATACTGAATTGAAACAAGTACGATTGGATTATCACTGTCATGTAGATTTATTGTGAACAATATTCGAGAATAACCAACTGCGGGGGCGTTCAAATTGGCCGTCCGGGAATAAGAACCCCTTAGCTTAACAGATCTCACAATGGTTTTCTTGTATATGGCCAGACTTGAGTTCTCGACAAAACTTGAGATCGGGGAACGATCCCCAGAAACTAAGCTAGGTTATGCGCCAGATCCCAACTTCTGGGCGCGACTATCGAGTTTTATATGCATGCAGCCTCAGACCAATCCGGACAATGATTAGATGAAATGAAATCCATTAGCAATGAGTAGAAACACTGATTAAGGAACAGATAGAGCGCTAGACTTTGGACCCTCAAGCTGCTCAGTCAGTTGATACAGCTACGTTCAACAATACATAAATATCCAGAGAAATCGCACCACAACAACCGGAAAGCGTAAAACCATTAAAATCGTCAAGATAGATCATTTAGAAATCACCTGCCCCCAATGCTCATCATTCCTTCCTGTCCTAATTCGTCGCCAGTGCCTTCAGCCGTCAATGGTTTGTAAACAAGGTATCCCAAAAGTTGAGGCATTACTAGATATAGAGTTAGTATATATAATGTAATTGAACGAAAACAACTAACCTTCCTCTGCACGGCGATCATATATGACGTCAGCAAATGAATCTGCAAATACAAATTAGGCTCGCACCATATCCTGGGTAACGACCACTGCGTAGTTCAGACAAGACCTGCTTCATCGATTCAGCACTGCGAATTTCGTTCCAATGCCGAAGAGCAAAGTCCATTTGCACCTAGATCCCAGTCATACGATCAAATACCGACGTACAGATCTCACTAGATAGACCAACCTTGCGAACTTCGGAAAATGCAGCAGAAAACGATGAAAACAGTTCAAACGGCACGCTCAGTATCGACAGACTCTTCGTAATATGCGTAAACGCGCGAGCCTTGAGCTCAGCCAAGTCAAGTTCTATGCACCAAGTTAGGCGCGAAATAACTGATTATCGGGTTTGCACTCACTGTCTGCCAGTCGGTATATCGCTTTGGCGGAGCATGGGCTCGGCCTGTCTGGGTTATTGGCCTCCCAGTCGCGTAGCCATCCACGTCTCCCACCGCCAGCTGATTCTGTTCGTGGACCTGCACCTATACCAGGAGAGTGCATCGGGGCCCCGTCCGACGAAGTGGGCAGGTGAAGTGTAGCTTGAGAGAAGGACGAAGTTGAAGGGGACGAGAGCATAAACTGAGACTTGAGTGGGGCAAACACAATCGTATCTGCAAGACAAAGATCAAGTAAATGACAAAGAGGAGGAATGACTAGCGTACCTGTATACAACTGAACACAAATTGTTCATCAATATATTGTCAAATTTTCATGTAAATCTACTTACATAGTATAAAAACGCCTTGTATGTTACGTATGCAACGTCTCGCACGACCACGGGTACCTTTGGCGGACCCACAATAACTGGTGTGGTTGCTGCTGCCGGAACGGGAGTTGGGGCAACTGGGACTGGTACCAACGCGGCCGGGAGGTCCGATGCTCCCGGATCATCCACGCTCTTGCCCACAAGTCCAGCATCCGACGACACTTCCCAAGCCATATCGTCCAATTCAGCATCTTCTTCATCAGAATCGTCGGCGGCATTCGAATAGGCACTGGCATACTGGAAAAGCACATGTCAGTTGGTACGATTACAATGCCCGCTTGATCACCCACATCCGACTCATCAAATGATGTCATGAGACGGGACCCTTCGGCCGAGGTGTCAGGAGCGGCCTCAGCAAAGCCAGAGCTAAACACTAATATCCACGAAATCCGTTAGACGAGGCTGTAACCTCCTAAATCTCTGACTCACTCGTTTGGAAATACTCCGCGCGCCCAGCAAGCAGCTTCTTGCTCGCATAAATGCGCCTCGTCTTGCCACCTCGGCGCCTCGGAGGCAAAACAAACTCGACGTCCGAGTAACAAGGGTCATCAAGTAACGAGCCGACGGAGCCGAGCAAGTCGCGCGGAACCGATTGTTTGCTGACTGTCGATGTAGGCGAAGCAGGCGAGTCGGTGATTTGGCAAACGATTACAAAGGCATCTTGGGCGCGCACAGCGGTTGGTGCGTAGTAGACAGTGTCTCTTTTAGCAAATTGAGCCCTGGGACATGGTCAAACAACGTCGACTGGATTGAAACATAGCAACGCACCATCCCCAGTTGGCAGTCTGTTACAGACAGTGAGAGCTGATTCGTACAGGACCAAGGTGACGCTCACCTTCCAAGAAAATGCATGATTATAGGCTTCCTTGATATTGAATGAAGCATTCTTGCTCAAACTCCTACTCGAGTTCAGAACGGCGTTGGTAATACCAACCGCAAATAGACCTACCGCAACTCGAACGTAAACTTGTACAGGCCCTCTCGCTGCCATCTAAGACCAGAGTTAGCTTTCCGTCGATAAGATATTTAGATGCAACTTACTTTCCGTTGATTGCTTTCTCCTTTTCATCTGCAGTAGGCTGGCAGATGCGTACCGATATGGTAAACTATCTCTCCCACAATGAAAAAGACGCTCACCTCGCAGGACAAATAAAGACTGATGTAACCTCCGCCTTCGTGCCCGCTGTTAGGATAGAACAAAACCTATAATAATGAGAATTGAGCCCCTGGTCGTTATAAGTCTCGTGTGGCGCAACAACCAACCTGCCAGCGCCTGGGTGGCAGCGGAACTAACTCAGCGGGATCTCACTTGAATAGAGGGGCAAAACTCACCCTCCTCCAAAGATAGCACTCTTAACTACCTTGGACTTTTGTTCTCCCCGACTAGATTCAAACAATTGTTTCAGGTTTCTTACGGTCCATTCCAACGTAACAGTGTGGGATTCCTGGAATTCAGCGATAGAGTTGGAGGTGTCCATCTTGTGATGATTATAATCGAAAGTAACTAAGCGAGAGGAGAGGTATGATTAATCAGAGATGTAGGGCGTGGATGAGGTTGAGAAAAGGCGGGAGGCGGAGTTGGGCGCGTCGCGGTTTATAGTCACGAGGAGCCTGGGCACAAATATTTCGTAATACACGTCTATGCACCACACCTCGATCGAGATCAATACGCCGTCGGTGGCCGAATAGCAGTCTATTTATTGAAAAAAAAAGAAATACAACGAGAATATGTGCACCCTGTAATCCAGATTAAACTTCAGTGACGTTGGCGTACTCGGACTCGACGCCCGGCTCCATCAGTGCGGCATGTCCAAGAATGAGAACTGCGCTCGAACCAACGAGCCAGAAGAACGTGCCCAACGGACTAGACCACCATAAAAGAGGAATCCCTAAATATATCGTCAGAATTAATGCTTGGATGGCGAGCCAAGAGTATGCGCACCAATCACAAATAGACCCGTGTACTAGAAAACAAATATATTTATTTAGCCATTCCCATAGTATTGCCAGGCGGATACTCACAAGAGACTTTTGGGTGATGACCTGGTCGCCCACTTGCATGGGTTCTGGTGCCCTGGATCAAAGGTCAATATCGCAGGTAGATACGCAGCACTGCACACGTACCATTTATTAATCGCCATGAATCCTTCAAATGCAACAGTCAATCCTCATTCGAAACCCGAGTTGCCAGGTAGACACACCTCCAATCAAGAAACCTAGACTGATCAACAGCCAGTAGTTCGTCAACTACATCAACACATTACAATAAGCATAACCTCTACACCAGATTAGAGGCCACTTACCAGAGCGTAAACAGCAAGAATGGCAACAATTACTCCATAGTTTCCAGAGAAATAGCGAGTGTTGTATGAGATCCTCGACGTTGCTTGGTTCAAATCGGCAGGTCTACAAAACAAATTTAGCAAAAAGATACTACAAAGTTCATTTCTACACACCGTGATATCCTTTGCACATCGAAAAACTCTCTAGGGCCACGCATCGCACTGAGCCTGGTTTCCTACGTCCACCGCAGCAAAGCAAATAAGCTAACTACCTCCGAGTCGCGCAATACTACTCACACGCAAGCTCTTCATATACTCTGGAACCTTCAAGAGCGTCTCCATGGTTGATGGTTGATAAAGTGTGTCGAGGGCAAGTGTGGTAGATCGCGGGAAGGGGTGCTAAGCGCCGAGCCCGACGTGTAGCTTTATATGATTTGCTTCCGGCTGCCGCGCAGCATCTCACCCCGCGTAAACCTATCCACGGTCATCGCCTCGTCACCTCCACGTATTTTTGGCCAGTGAGACCGTAATGCATTTCAACTATCCGGCCCCGAGTCGGCGGTATATTACGGCCTTTGGATTGGCCTCACTATGCTTTATTGGCACCCGCAGCGCAAGCTATGAGCCGTTGTTCTTCTGAGAAACTACTTGTAAGACGCTCAGGACATCGCATGCGCACACAAAGAGCCACCCTTCCGATTTTTCCTGCATTAGGTATACACCTAGAGGCGAAATACCTCATGCATGAGTCCAGTCATTCATTAGAGCCCTTATATACCATCGCTGCCCTCAAACTAGTCCTTGCTCGAATCAGGTAGGTCTTCCAAGCACTTCTGAGGAGCGACGAACTCGATAAAGCTCGAACGAAGTTTGGGAAACCCGCAAGTTGTACAAAACTGCCAAAACATGTCCTGGCACACTTATAAAGAGGTCTATAGCAACCTCCTAATCATTATTGCGCATATACGAACATTCAAATAGTGCGCATGGACAAGATCGAGCAATAAACTTTGGACTATCAGATTTACGGTACGAATCAATACTTGCAGGAACGTAAATGGAACAAAATACCTATATAGTACTGAAAAGACCCCTCCTGCCTAAGGTCGATACACGAGAACTTCAGAGAAATCATAACAATCAAATTAGCCTCGGCAACTTACACTGTCTCTTTAAAACAAAGCGTACCGTGGCCTGCACACGATTATGGTCGCCATTCATCTCCGGCCTAATCTTCAGGCCTGACCAGGAACTTGAAGATAGATTCTCTGAGCAAGTACGCGCCAAGAGCGTCAAATCAGAAAGGGTTTTCGGATATTTATCCGAGTCGTAAGTCGCGCCGCCCGCACGCAGTGGCCTGAATACTTCTTGACGAGTGAAACAGGGTCCTCAGGGATATCCTCACCTTGTTTGTTAACATACGATTGATTAAACGTCCCCTCCCCAGGTTAGTGTTCCAGTCATCTATGATGTCAACCATATGCATATTCTTAATCCCGGAAAGATGTTCAGTAGCTCATGAAAGATATTTTGATATAACAAGAAAGGTCCTCGCTCCGTCGTCATCTTGGAAACTCAATTAATTGCTAGCCTAACTTTCGGCGCCACAGTGGGTGGAGGGAGATATATATCAGTACTGGTGTGCCCCCAAGTATTGGGTTCGAGGAAGAGTTAGAGTGCCTTTGTAAGGGATATTGTTGTAAAGACAAAAGTTGATAGTGTCGTGAATCGAGGATTGGGTTGTGGGGATTTGGCAATATTTGTTGACGCCATAAACTTCCACGAGACGACCACCACCGTCCTAGTAATGTCGTTTCTCGACCGACTCCGCGAGTCCAAAGCACGCGCAAAGGTCAAATTTAAGGATATCTATCAAGGCCATGGCAGTTCGCGGCCCTTACCGCCTATACTAGGAGCTAGCACAACATCATACAATACCTTGGCTCCAGTTGCGACATCCTCAGTACCCATGCATCCCGACTCGGCTATTCCAGCAAATAACCTAATAAATCATCCTGCCACTTCAGCCTCTATGAGAACTATCGCAACATCTCACACAGCGGGTGATTCTGGTTCAGATGCGCAGCCTGTTCATTCATTCCCCCCGCAAGCACCTCAACCCAGCCAAGTCCCTAAAGCTGCTTCGAACACGGAGGGGAGAAAATGGAACTCTCTGACCAAGCTGGTTGACACACTGCAAAAGGCTTCAGGGACATTCGGGCCACTTAAATTGGTCGTTGACGAACTTATCAAATGCGTTGAGATCTATGAGGTGAGATTATCATGCAATCTAGCATCGAGAAATTTCACCTTACTTATCTGATCGCAGAGGGTATCAAATAGCCGGAACGAGTATGCAGAGCTCCAGAAGGAACTCGAGGGAATATTTGA
Source organism: Ceratobasidium theobromae (assembly GCA_037974915.1). Classification (NCBI taxonomy): domain Eukaryota; kingdom Fungi; phylum Basidiomycota; class Agaricomycetes; order Cantharellales; family Ceratobasidiaceae; genus Ceratobasidium; species Ceratobasidium theobromae. The sequence goes on from JBBBZN010000034.1 coordinate 49,721, forward strand.
GGAACTTCGTCAACATATTTCATCCACTTCGCCGCCAACAATGACCACGAGCATCGAGAGTTTATGCAAGTGGGTACTAGCATGAATATGTCCACACAGGAGCTAGATCATTATATAAATAAGGTCAATCCAGGAAGAACTGGCCTATGTACAAGGGAAAAAGGCCGAAGGCATGACATGGAGATTCATCAAAGCGGAAGAGAACACAGATCAAATACTCTTATGCTACCAGCGAATACGAGGTTATCTCCGACAGCTTTTGGTGAGCTTAGAGGATTTGAAAATTGAGAAATATGAACTTATGATAACGCAGCTCAACGCAAACCTAGATATGTGGAAGATTGTCAACAATCTCGCAACGGTGTGCCTTATGATGTGATCTCAAATGTGGACCTGATGTGTGCTTGCTAGGATAATCGTTTGAAGGACCTATCCCCCTCCCACTCAGCTCGCTACAACTCTGCAAAAGCCGCCGAACTCAAAAGAGGTCCCTGCACAGAGGGAACCCGTGTCGAGGTGCTTGCACAGATGTATGAATGGGCCTATAATCTCGGGGTGGGGTGCGTTTGTTGGATGAATGGGATGGCAGGCACAGGCAAGACCACCATCGCATACAGCCTGTGTGCCCAGCTGCACGAAGAGAAGAAACTGGCAGCGAGCTTTTTCTGCTCTCGGCTGCTACCTGAATGTCGAGATGTCAACCTGATTATTCCATCGATTGCGTATCAACTTGCACGCTTCTCTCGACCATTTCGATGGGCTCTGTCCCAAGCAATTGAGGAAGAGCCCGACGCACATACAAGTCTTCCCCGATCGCAGTTTGAAACCTTGATATCCAAGCCACTACTGGAGGTACAAGCCACACTACCGTCTAACATGGTGATCGTGATCGACGCACTGGACGAATGCGACAACAAAGACAGCACCCGACAAATCCTAGACGTACTACTTTCGAATGTATCGGACCTCCCCGTAAAATTTCTTGTATCCAGTCGTCCCGAACCCGAGATCCGCGATCGAATGATGTCGCCGGCCAAGCAAATTGACTCAAGAATTGTGCTGCACGAGCTAGACAAGGGCCAGGTTCGACTGGACATTGCAACATACCTCAAGACAGCACTCGCGCCAATGAATCTGAGACCTTCTGAGGTGGAGATTTCCGAACTAGTCCGACGAGCAGGAATTCTATTCATCTATGCGGCAACCGCTGTACGGTACATTGGCTATGACAACTTTAGTCGGAACGCCCCCGCTCGACTGCAAACGGTGCTGAGTGCATCGAGTTCAGGCAAAACGAACAAGGACAGGGAGATCGACGAACTCTACACGACGATACTCCAGGCCGCCCTCGGCGACCCAGAGCTTGACGAGACAGAACAAGAAGACATGAGGATCGTGCTATACACGGTTATATGTGCACAAGAGCCTCTCACCACTAGGGCGATATCTGGATTATTGAAAATGGGCGACAGTAATCGAGTGCATGCGGCTCTGCGACCTCTCTGGTCAGTGTTGCACGTCGTGGGGGCCAGCGATCTTGTGACAACGTTGCATGCATCGTTCCCTGACTACATGTTTGACTCGACTCGATCCAAGGAGTACTACTGCGATCCAACAATACACAACTCTACGATCGCCCTGCTTTGCTTCGATCTTATCAAACACACCCAGCCGCAGTTCAACATTTGTAGGCTAAACTCGTCATATGTTACGGATGAAGATGTCCCGAATCTCAAACAACGAATCGATGACACAATTTCCACAGAGCTATTTTATGCATGTCGCCACTGGGTCACCCATCTCTGCGCTATTAGTGGGTCGTCTGAGCTATGTGATGGATTAGAAGACTTTTTGTCCGCACGGTTGTTGCTGTGGATGGAAGTAATGAACCTGAAGAAGTGTATGCACACTGGTCCCGGGAAGATACGCTCGGTAGAAGAATGGGTTATAGTGAGTAAAGTAGATGAGGGAGGGTAACCAACTAATTACACCACTCAGCGACAGAGCAGTTTGCATGGACGGACGGAACTGGTTCAGGATGCACTACGATTTACCACAACATTTGCCTTGAATCCTATCTCACGGAGTACTCCACATATCTACGTATCCATGCTCCCGTTTTGGCCCAGCTCAAGCCCAATTTCACAACACTACTTGAAACACATCAACGGAATGACAGAGGTCAGCGGAACAGCAATGGGACAGCAAATGCCTGCACTATTGGCAAGATGGCTGCCAGGAAAGCAGGTGGCTTCGGCGACCTTTTCACCCGATGGCACACGGATCGCACTGGCAGTCGGCTCTCAGGTTCATGTACTCGATGCATTCAGTGGTCGAATGGCTCTAGACCCACTTCGAGGACATTATCATCGGGTGCTATCAGTTAGCTTCTCACCTGATGGCACTCGTATTGTTTCTGGCTCTCGCGACAAGGCCATATGCCTGTGGGATGCGCAGACAGGCCAGATGGCGCTTCCTCCGCTCCAAGGGCACACCGGTCCAGTCAGATCGGTCATGTTTTCACCAGATGGCTCCCGTGTTGCCTCAGGCTCCGATGACCATACGATATGCTTGTGGGACTCTCGGAACGGGCAGATGCTTCTCGGACCACTTGAAGGCCATATGGACTGGGTCGTATCGATCGCATTTTCACCCGACGGCACTCGAATCGCCTCCGGCTCCTGCGATAATCTCATACGATTATGGGACACCCAGAGCGGGCATTCCCTGCTCATCCCACTTGAAGGCCACACAGATTCAGTCCTGTCAGTTGGGTTCTCACCTGATGGGGCACGAGTTATTTCAGGATCAAAGGATGCAACCATCCGCTTGTGGGATGTGGAAACTGGAGAGACAGTGCTCGGTCCATTCACAGGGCACACCAGATCTGTCACGTCAGTTGCATTCTCGTCTGATGGGTCTCAATTCATTTCTGGCTCGCATGACTGCACTGTTTGCATCTGGAACGCCCAAAGTGGGGAGATGGTGTCCGACCCGCTCACAGGGCACCTCAATGCAATCACGTCAGTTGCATTCTCACCTGATGGCATTTGCATTCTCTCTAGCTCAAGTGTGCGCCCCCTCAACCAGACAATATCCTTCCATTCTGATTATGGTGTGCACCTCTGGGATGCCCGAGCCGCACTGACGGCGCGTAGCCCACTTCAAGGTCACACCAAACAGATTCACTCTGTCAAGTATTCACCAGATGGTACTCTAATTGCATCTGGTTCTGATGACTGCAAGATATGCCTATGGGACGCCCAAACCGGACAGATGCTCCTCGATCCACTTATAGGGCGTGGCGGATCGATTTTTTCCGTTGCATTTTCGCCAGATGGCGCCTGCCTTGTTTCTGGCTCTGCTGACCATAGCGTATGCGTATGGGGTGTTTCGAGCGGAGAAATGATGTTGGGTCCGCTGAATCGGCACACTGACGGGGTCACGTCTGTTGATTTTTCACCTGATGGAAGTCGCATCGTCTCAGGCTCCAAAGATAATACCATATGTCTGTGGGATGCTCGAAGTGGAGAGTTGGTTCTTCCTCCACTCAAGGGTCACAAATCTGCTGTTGCTTCGGTTACCTTCTCCCCCAATGGCACTCGCATTGCCTCTGGGTCTCATGACGGTATCATACACTTATGGGATGCCTCGACTGGACAGGTGCTGCAGCGTTTGCCCGAATACCTACTCGGAATGCAATTCGTGAACTCGGTTGATTTCTCTCCTGATGGCACCCGTATTGCCTCTGCCTCTTACTCTGATTCATCTTGCTTAAGCTTGTGGGATGCCGATAGCGGACAGGAATGGCCCAGTTCACCCAAAATACGCTTTGAACTAATCAGTTCAGTTCAGTTCTCACCCGGCGGTTCTCGCATGATCTCTGGTTCTGGCAACGGATCAGTCTGTCTGTGGGATGCCCTAACCGGGCAACGGTTGCTTGGCCCGCTTCACGGACATACTGAGTCGGTCAAGTCGACTGTGTTCTCGCCTGATGGCACTCGAGCTGTCTCAGTCTCACCTGACAAGGTCATACGCGTCTGGGACGTTCGGATTGATGGAGCTGTGGTAAGCTCGCCCACTTCCAAAGCCATATTTCTAATATTTACTTCCCCTTAGAATGAACGGGAATGGGAGTTGAACGAAGACGGTTGGGTTGTTGATGCGCACTCGAGGTTGCTGATCTGGGTCCCTCCGAGTTTGCGTCGCCTATTGATGCGGCCAAGGAATGCGCTCCTTATTTCGAGAGACGGTTATGTTCGTCTCAATTTTGAGTGCGCTCTGCTCGGAGAAGCCTGGGTTGATTGTTATTCCCTTTGTTAAAGTCGTGAATGATTGAATTGTTTTGGGTTTGCTTTCTATGTAGTTGCTTTTACCAATATTTCCCGAATGCAGTTTTGTAGCTCGTGGCAGTGGCGTAATGATTTTGCTCGTTTTCCCGGTAAAACCCACGTGCACGCTAAGCATTTCTCTTTGAATCTTGCAACATTATCACGGCTTGCTCAATATGAAGTAAGAAAGGGATTAAATGGAAATATGCAATAAGTTTGGAATTTATGCGCAAAGATCGAAGTATAATGACGACGCATGTGTGTGGCAAATGACCGCCACTTGGATGCTGTCACAACAAAGTCACGTGCGCTCTGCAGGCCTCGCGCCCACCGCACCGCACTAGTGTTGCGGACGATGCGAGTTTGACTGGGCGGACCACGTCTCACCTCGTCATCAAGGGGCAAAAGGCCCGGCTTCTTATAGAGATCTTGTCTAAATCTGGGGCGACAATTGGGTCAAAGACAAATAAGGCTGGTTGATTTCGTTGGATTTTGCTAATAGAGGAAATGGGGATCGGGCAGAAACTGTTTCTGCCCCTGCTGCCGCAGCTGCAGTGGTCGGATCTTTTGGACCTACACCCAAGCAGCTACCAAGGACGCAGACTTCGCTGCTGCGACGCATGCGAAAGACCGCGATTTGGTAGGTGGTTCATTTTGATTGGGTTAGTTTCGGCCGTTGACTAGAGTTGTAGAATTTGTCTAGTTGGCCCCGCCTGACGAGTGAGTTCGGTTTTTGGTTTGCGATTGAGTGGGGTAATTGATGCTGTTTAGGTTTGACTGGGATGGCAGAGGTGGAAAATAAGGATGACGCACCTGCGCCCGAGACAGTCAAAGCACCGACGACTAGCGCGACAGGTAGATGCACCAGCTGCAGATTCCCCTGCGGCCGAGGCGCCTAAATCGACCGCAAATGAAGAGTTGGAACGCCGAAAAGCGCGCGCGGCGCGGTTTGGGATCCCGTTAGTTGAGACGTCTGCTGAGAAGCCCGTAAGTGGGAGGGGCGGGAGGGGAGGAGACAGGGGAGATGGGTCGAAGCCTGGTTCGAGTGCTGGTAGAAAGGGGCAAAGGAAGGAAAGGAAGGAAAGGAAGGCCGTCGAGGGGAAAAGGCAGAGAAGGAGCAACCTAGCAAGGCGGTGAGGATTCGTGCGAAAGAGGCTGCTCCTAATGACGATGTAAGTGTTTTGGTGGTGTTGATGCCATGTCTAATGCGTTTGTAGGACGCAAAACTGGCAGCGCGTGCTGCTCGGTTCAGAATCTCGGCGACTAAATGCAGCGCTTCGGTAGATTCAGCAAAGGGGAACAGAAAAAATCGCGAAGCGCAGTTCAGCCCACTCGACACCAAGGACGTTTCGCTTATTGTAGTAAAGTGGCCAAGGTCGCGAACCTTATAATAAAGAGATCTTGTCCAAATTTAGGACAACCATTGGGTCCAAAACGTACAAGGTTGATCTGATCTTCTGCTCAGTGCCGACGTCACACGAGCGCATATATCGCGGTGGACCTGCTGGGCACCACACTACGACTGTCTGCCGATAGAGTCCGGTGATCCAGTCGTCCCGGGCACAAGTGGCTAGCCTCGGGTTTGCTTGGGCGAAGGCGGACGAGGACACACAGACGGCCGTGGGTCAGGGAGTAGAAGTTCCGGCTCGAAGACGCGCACTGGGGTGCTTGGTTTGAGACTGGATGCACAATTAGCTAGGGCAAACACCGTCGGGGGAGCGCGTATACTCGAATAAAAGTGCAGCCTGATAGCTAAGCTCTCGGCGGCGCTGGGAGTGGATTCGACCCAGTGCGTTTCGGGTGTCGAATGCCGATTGTCGAGCGTCAAGCGCAGCATGTGTAACGTACGGAGGTTTGTTATATACGTTATGCAGCGCATGCGGGTGCTGTACACATGTGCCCACGATGGGAGGGTCAATCCGGGGGCGCGTGGGGAATCCGGCCAAAAGAAAGACCCTCGGAACATGGACTTACTGATTTACTGAATTATTGTGATGCATTCATAATGCATGCTACCAAATGCGAGCCCAATGTTGCAAGGCTGGCTGCATCATTGGTGGGCTGGTCGGGTTGTGTGGCGCGCGTGACTGTGGATGTCGCATCTTGCAGAGTGCAACATGTTGGCAAAGAAAATGGGTAACGGGTGGCAGGGCTTATAGAACATGAAATGGGTGCGGGCTCGGCAATAGATTGGGTAGCGCGTTGAACATAATCTCCAGGACAATAAATAAATAAATAGATTACGTTGCGTGAGCTTACAGTGTTGGATGGAAAGTCGTGGCATGATAGGGCGGTAGGAAGGATCGGGTGCACTTTGAGACTACTCCATCTCAATATGGCGTACACGATCTTAGCCCGTTCTCCTCTTGAGCAAGGGACTCTGGTGGGCGAGAAGAGATTTGGAGATAGTTTGACAATAGGAAAGATATTATGGTACCGAAAATAAGGAAGACATATAGCAGTACTAGTATTCCCCCAAGTATTGGGTTCGAGGAAGAGTTAGGATGCCTTTGTAAGGGATATTGTTGTAAAAGACAAAAGTTGATTACGCCGTGAATCGAGGGTGGGGTTGGGAGGAATTGGCAATATTTGTTGACATCGTAAACTTCCACGAAACGATCACCACCTCCCTAGTAATGTCGATTCGCGACCAACTCCGCGAGTCCAAAGTACGCGCAAAAGCAAAATTCAAGGATATCTTTCAAGGCCATGGCAGCTCACGGCCCTCAACGCCTGTGCCAGGAGCTAGCACAGCATCCCACAACACCCTGGCTTCAGTTGCGAGATCCCTAGTACCCATGCATCCTGACTCGCGATCGGCTATTCCAGCAAATAACCTAACAAGTCACCCTGCAGCTTCAGCCTCCACGAGCGCCATCGCAGCATCTCACCCAGCGGGTGGCCCGAGTTCAGACGCGCAACCCGTGAATTCATCCCCCCTACAAGCATCTCAACCTAGCCAAATTCCTAAAGTCGCTTCAAACACGGAGGGGAGAAAATGGAGCTCCCTGAGCAAGTTTGTTGAGGCGCTGCAAAAGGCTGCAGGGACATTCGGGCCGCTTAAACTAGTCGTTGATGAACTTGTCGAATGTGTTGAGATCTATGAGGTGAGATTATCATGCAATCTAGCATTAAGAAATTTCACCTTACTTATCCGATTGCAGAGAGCGTCGAACAGCCGAAAGGAGTATTTGGAACTGCAGAAGGAACTCGAGGGAATATTTGAGCAACTTCGTCACCACATTTCATCCACTTCGCCGCCAACAATGACCACGAGCATCGAGAGTTTATGCAAGTGGGTACTAGCATGAATGCGTCCGCACAGGAGCTAAATAATCATATAAACAAGGTCAATCCAGGAAGAACTGGCCCATGTACAAGGGAAAAACACCGAAGGCATGACACGGAGATTCATCAAGGTGGAAGAGAACACAGATCAAGTACTCTTATGCTACCAGCGAATACGAGGCTATCTCCGACAGCTTTTGGTGAGCTTAGAGGATTTGTAAATTGGAAAAGGTGAACTTACGATAGTTCAGCTCAACGCAAACCTAGATATGTGGAAGATTGTCGACAATCTCGCAACGGTGTGTCCCATGATGTGATCTCAAATCTGGACCTGATGTGTGCTTGCTAGGATAATCGTTTGAAGGACCTATCCCCCTCCCACTCAGCTCGCTACGACTCTTTAAAAGCCGCCGAACTCAAACGAGGCCCCTGCACAGAGGGAACCCGTGTCGAGGTGCTTGCACAGATGCACGAATGGACCCATAATCTCGGGGTGGGGTGCGTTTGCTGGATGAATGGGATGGCAGGCACAGGCAAGACCACGATTGCATATAGTCTGTGCGCCCAGCTGCATGAAGAGAAGAAACTGGCAGCGAGCTTTTTCTGCTCTCGGCTGCTACCTGAATGTCGAGATGTCAACCTGATTATTCCATCGATCGCGCATCAACTTGCGCGCTTCTCTCGGCCATTTCGATGGGCCCTGTCACAAGCAATTGAGGAAGATCCCGACGCGCATACAAGGCTACCCCGATCGCAGTTTGAAACCTTAATAGCCAAACCACTACTGAAGGTGCAATCCACACTACCGTCTAATATGGTGATCGTGATCGACGCGCTGGACGAATGCGACAACAAAGACAGCACCCGACAAATTCTAGACGTACTACTTTCAAGTGTATCGGACCTTCCTGTGAAGTTCCTCGTATCCAGTCGTCCCGAACCCGAGATCCGCGATCGAATGATGTCACCAGCCAAGCAAATTGACTCGAGGATTGTGCTGCACGAGCTAGACAAAGGTCAAGTCCAACTTGACATTGGGACATACCTGAGGGCAGCACTTGCGCCAATGAATCCGAGTCCTTCCGAGATGGAAATCAAAGAGCTAGTCCGACGCGCAGGTGTTCTGTTCATCTATGCAGCAACTGTTGTACGGTACATCGGCTATGACAACTTTCGTCGGAATGCTCGCGCTCGACTCCAAACAGTGCTGAGCGCACCGAGTTCAGGCAAAACGAACAAGGACAAGGAGATCGACGAACTCTACACGACGATACTCCGGGCAGCGCTGGATGACCCAGGGCTTGACGAGACGGAGCGAGAGGACATGAAGATCGTGCTGCACACGGTTATATGCGCACAAGAGCCTCTCACCACTAGGGCAATATCTGGATTATTGAAAATGGGCGACAGTAATCGAGTGCATGCGGCTTTGCGACCTCTCTGGTCAGTGCTGCACATTGTGGGGACAAGCGACCTTGTGACGACACTGCACGCATCATTCCCTGATTACATGTTTGACTCGACTCGGTCCAAGGAGTACTGCTGTGATCCAACAATGCACAACTCTACGATCGCTCTGCTTTGCTTCGATCTCATCAAACACACCCAGCCGCAATTCAACATTTGTGGGCTAAACTCGTCATATGTTACAGATGAAGATGTCCCGAATCTCGAACAACGAATCAACGACGCAATTTCCACGGAGCTATTCTATGCATGTCGCCACTGGGTCACCCATCTCTGTGCTACTAGTGGGTCGCCTGAGCTACGTGATGGATTAGAAGACTTTCTGTCTGCACGACTGTTGCTGTGGATGGAAGTGATGAATCTGAAGAAGTGTATGCACACTGGTCCCGGGAAGATACACTCAACAGAAAAATGGGTTATGGTGAGTAAAGTAAATGATGAAGGATGACCAACCAATTACATCAATCAGCTACAGAGCAATTTGAATGAACTGACAGAACTAGTTTGGGATGCGCTACGATTTACCACAACATTTGCCTCGAATCCGATCTCACAAAGTACCCCGCATATCTATGTATCCATGCTTCCATTTTGGCCCAGCTCGAGCCCAATTTCGCAACACTACTTGAAATACGTCAAGGGGATGACTGAGGTTAGCGGAACAGCAGTAGGATGGCAAATGCCTGCACTGTTGCTGGCAAGATGGCTGCCAGAAACGCGAGTGGTTTCGGCGACCTTTTCACCCGATGGCACACGGATCGCACTGGCAGTCGACTCTCAGGTTCATGTACTTGACGCATTCAGTGGTCTAATGGCTCTAGACCCACTTCAAGGACATAATAATCAGGTGCTATCAGTTGGCTTCTCACCTGACGGCTCTCATATTGTTTCTGGCTCTGAGGACAAGGTCATATGCTTGTGGGATGCACAGAGAGGCCAGATGACGGCCCCTCCGCTTCAAGGGCACACTGGTCCAGTCAGATCGGTCATGTTTTCACCAGATGGCTCCCGTGTTGCCTCAGGCTCTGATGACCATACGATATGCTTGTGGGACTCTCGGAATGGGCAGATGCTCCTCGGACCACTTGAAGGCCATACGGACTGGGTCGTATCGATTGCATTTTCACCCGACGGCACTCGAATCGTCTCCGGCTCCTACGATAATCTCATACGAATATGGGACTCCCAGAGCGGACATTCCCTGCTCAACCCACTTGAAGGCCACACAGATTGGGTCCTGTCAGTTAGGTTCTCACCTGATGGGGCTCGAGTTATTTCAGGATCAAAGGATGCAACCATCCGCTTGTGGGATGTGGAAACTGGAGAGACAGTGCTCGGTCCACTCACAGGGCACACCAGATCTGTCACGTCAGTTGCATTCTCGTCCGATGGGTCTCAGATCATTTCCGGCTCGCGTGACTGCACTGTTTGCATCTGGAACGCCCAAAGTGGGGAGATGGTGTCTGAACCGCTCACAGGGCACCTCAATGCAATCACGTCGGTTGCATTCTCACCTGATGACACCCGCATTCTCTCTAGCTCAAGTAGAAATCTGTTTGGCGGCCCCATTCCAATAAACATCATCCCTGATTATGCTGTGCACTTCTGGGATGCCCGCGCTGCACAAACAATGCGTAGCCCACTCCCAGGTCCCACTGAACTGGCTCGGTCTGTCAAGTTTTCACCAGATGGTGTCCTCATCGCATCCAATTCTGATGACTGTAGGATATACCTATGGAATGCCCGAACCGGCCAGATGCCCTTAGGTCCGCTCATGGGGCATTTTGGCCCAATTTATGCCATTTCGTTTTCGCCAGACAGCGCTCATCTTGTTTCTGGCTCTGCTGACCATAGTATACGTGTATGGAGCGTTTCGAGTGGGGAAACGGTGTTGGGTCCTCTGAATCAGCATACCGGTGCTGTCTGGTCTGTTGACTTCTCACCCGATGGTATTCGTATCGTCTCAGGCTCCAACGATCATACCATATGTCTGTGGGATGCTCGAAGTGGAGAGTTGCTGCTCCCTCCACTTGAGAGGCATGAATATTCCGTCACCTCAGTTAGCTTCTCTCCCGATGGCACTCGCATTGTCTCTGGCTCTGATGACCATACCATACGCTTATGGGACGCCTCGAGTGGACAAATGCTACTACAGGGTTTGCCTAAAGCGCTAATGAGTAGCTGGGCTTGCTCAGTTTGTTTTTCTCCGGATGGCACCCGTATTGCCTCCGGCTCTTGCGATGGCGCGATTTACTTGTGGGACGCACATAACGGGCAGCGGTTTCCATCCAAAATGCACAATAATGATCCAATCTGGTCGGTTCAGTTCTCGCCAGACGGCTCCCGCATGATTTCTGGTTCGAGGAACGGGTCAGTCTGTTTGTGGGATGCCGTAACCGGGAAACTGTTGCTTAGTCCACTTCACGGACATACCGAGGAAGTCATATCGACTATTTTCTCGCCTGATGGCACTCGAGCTGCCTCACTCTCACCTGACAAGGTCATACGCGTCTGGGACGTTCGGATCGGAGCTGTGGTAAGCTCGCCCACTTCCAAGGCCATATTTTTAACATTTACTCCCCCTTAGAATGAATGGGAATGGAAACTAAACAAGGATGGTTGGGTTGTTGATGCATACTCGAGGTTGCTCATCTGGGTCCCTCCGAGTTTGCGTCGCCTATTGATGTGGCCAAGGAATACGCTCTTGATATCATGCGATGGTTATATTCGTCTCAATTTTGAACGTGCTCTGCTCGGAGAGGCATGGGTTGATTGTTATTCCCCTTGTTAAAGTCGTGAATGATTGAATTGTTTTGTGTTTGCTTCCTATATCGTTGCTTGCACTGATATTTCCTACGTGCCGTTCCGTAGTTTGTAGCAATAAGGTGATGATTTTGCAATGCTATCGCAGCCCGCTCTACTTATAAGGTTTTACCGTGTCAAACTCCGACGTAACGTTAACATGAAGTAAGATTAGGATACAATAGAATTATGCTCACCCGCCGCGCATAAATGCCGAAAATATTGCAAAGATTGAAGTGTAATGACGACGCATACTGTATGCATGGGCACAAGGTGCTGGTGGCAACGCAAATAATTCATATTCCCTGCGCTTCTCTGTAACAAATGAACCACAACTTTTATTATGTCATATATTTCCGCCTTCAAGCACCTGTCCATTCTAGCCCAGCCCACAATGTTGCATGATACCGAACCAAGATCTAGCTCCTTTGGCTCTCAACGAGTACATTGAGTGCGCCGAAAACATAGGACATATGTCTCGAACTCACGGCCACAAACCCAAATCCTAGAACAATCATCGGCCTGTGAACGCGCCGGACCGTCAAGAAGCGACATGAGCCAAAGGCAAATCCACCCGGCGAATAACGCCGCCGGTCTGAAAGAAGTGCGCTTGCATACAAATGGCCAAAACCGCTTGTCGTTATGACGCAAAGCTTATCAATTGATGCTCAAAACCTACACACAGGACGATCGCCCCGAATCTCGGCTCGCGCCAACAGACTCGAGTTTCACGACAACAATATCCGAAGTCACTAAAGGCAGTAGACTCTAACCGCAAAGCGCCTAGTGAGGAGTACGCCAGATAAGCTTCGAAACCATTAGCTCACCTGGATCATCACATCATGCTCTGGCGTTTTCTCGAATCGTTCTGCATCGGCGCCTGAATCATCTGCAACCCCCGCGCGTTACGACGTTCAACGAGCTCGAACGTCCTATTGCTTACAAGTTTCGATTACATGCACTTTGCCATCGGCAACACCGACGTCTACTAAACGAGTCAGGTTGATCGCAGGTAAAACCCAGTCAACGAACCGTGAGATATCGACCCTTCCATCCGAAGAAATATATCACGTGTATCAAGCATCACCCGGCGAACATTCTCAAGAAGATCTGGAGTCTTGGGAGTCAATGTGATGTAAACGATATACTAAAATCACATTAGTAAAACATTTGCTCTTGGCGTAGAGTCCTTACGCGACTGGACATGTCGTGAGCGTGGTAGCCTGGTAGACTTCTATTGTCCGCGGACACCATTGTCCGGGACGCTTGGCATATCCTATTCTGGAAAGCCTATTCATAAATTGGATTACGCGAGCATTCCGACTAACTACAGCTTCAGGCTAGCGGCTTGGGAAGGCCGTCAGAAGTCAAGAGCGAGTCTTCTGCGCCAAGCACACGAGGACCGTCTCCAACGCACGTATGAATCAGCCCCTTGACAGCACCCACTTCATGTCTAATCGCAACCGCCGGGTTAAACCCTTCTGGAAGCGCAAGCGATCCTGGAGCTTCGCCCTTGTCAAAGATCGAGAACGGATCACTAAACGACTGGGTCTGGGGAAAATACGAGACGATCAGGTTTATAATCTCCCGAAGATTCTCCTTGGGCGCGTAAATCACAGCGTTGGGCCCTGCATCATACGTGTACGCTGCCTTGATTCGGCCTCCCGCAGCGACCGAGGCACGATTATACTCGACAATAATCGAAATGATCGCCCTGCTCACGTCGTTCATGTAGAAAATCGGTGGGGCAGTGTCCAACGCAACCGCATGAAATTGGTTAGAATCAGCCATCGTTATCTCCGCAAACGTATCGAAATCGCGTGCGTTGATGGCGGCGATGATATCTTTCATGCGTTGAGGGACGACGTGTTTGATTCGGTGTTGGAGGAGAGGTGATGTTTCGACGGTACGTTGCATTCCGGCGGTGGACGATGTCCCCTTTTTCGCATCGTTTACGACGCAGATGAGTGCGTGCAAGTCGGGCCAATGGTCGCGCGGCGCGATTTGGACCGCGAACGAATCCGAGCCGTCGGGCTTGATACCCGCTTCCCAAGCGACGTAGCCCCCAAACAGGGAACGACACGCAGATCCAGACCCTTGACGCGCAATCACAGACAACTCTGATGGACTCGCGGGTAGTTCATAGAGGGCCGCCAACGACGCGACCAGCGCCGCAAACCCAGACGCCGAAGACGCGAGCCCAGCAGCCGTAGGAAAGTTGTTAAAAGACGCAATATGAACGTGATAGTGAGATATCTAAAACACATTAGGTTTTTGTGTGTGCGTATGAGTGTAACGGACCTTGGGTTTGTTGGGCGAGGATTGTTCGAGCTTGGTTCGGAGCTGCTTCATTTCGGCGATACAAGTCGCGAGTCTTCCTCCAGGCTTGATTTCATCTTCTTTCCCATTCAACCAAAGTCGATCTTTCTCAAAAGACGGATCTGCGCGTGAAGTAGTCGTGGAACGCAGATGGTCCTGATCAAGGGTAACCGAAAGCGACGAATTGGTAGGAAGAATAAGTTTAGTATCGCGTTTACCCCAATACCTAAAGAAAAAAATCACATTAATTCCAATCTACAAAAAAGAAAGCAAGGTACAAACTTTATACACGCGATATTAACCGGTGCGGTCGCAGTAGCTTGGAAAACAGCCATATCTAACCATTGAAACGCGTCAATCCGCATTCTCGATAATTCACACCAAGTTCTCACCTAGTCAGCGCAAGCTCGACAGTCGTCCCCAGACTGGTGCTTTTATGCGTGCTTCGGATCGCGTCATGACACCATCCAAAAAATACACAACCAAAAACGTACGAGTACAATAACACTCGAGACAAAAAGGCTCGGAACTCGAAGCGATATGTCAAGATTAATTTGACGGACTAGATGGGACTTTTGGCCGACAATAGGAGTCGCGTCGAGGGTGCGAGTAAAAGGGTTGCCTCGTTTGGCCAAATTGAATCACGTGGTTGTGGGACCAAGCTTTTTTGCTTTCCACCACGGATTCTGGATGGAGTCGAATCGACACAAGAGCTTCAAGTTTAAAGATTGGGATGAGCACCTGCTGCGGTTCTTGGAAACAGTACGCACAAGGTGCGGCAACGTGTACACACACAACGACCGACGACTATCGATCAGGCAGGTCTGGACCAAGCCGCCCGAGGATTCAAACTCGACATGATGGTACTCAACCACACCTCGGAAAAACGATTACTCGCAGCCCTGGAGCAATTTTGCACCACGGCCATGGCAAGTCTTCACTCACTTGTGCCACGACCATCTAATTAACGTTAATTAGCAAGGTAAAACTTCGGATCTGGAGGACGAAACACCGAGTCATGACTCGCTGGACGAAATGAAACAACGGTATTTACCCGTGGATGTTGCAACTCCGGGCCAGGCAAGCAGCACTACATCTATACCACAATAACACTCAAAATTCAACCAGAACACAAAAGCGGTATCGCGATTTTTGGCTGATGTGCGTGCGCGCGTGGATCAAAGCAACCGAGACGAATTTGTCCATCGTAAACCACGTCGGGAGTCCGGACCGAACGGGTCCGCCAGAACGGATGCCGTAAAGCTAAACCGGGACATCCAAATGAAATACGATATTGTTAAAAATCAGGATGGTCCGCTTGGAAAGACGATGAAGAATGCCGGCGGTAGTGTCAATGTCAATGTCAGTGGCACCAGGATATCCAGTCCCGAGAACTCAAACACCGCGTTCAACGAGCGGTTTCAGGCGATTGAAACGCATCTGGCTGTGAGATATGGTACGTACGTACGTTCTAAACAAGATCCGTCGAGGCTAATCGTGTATGCACAAAAGTTCCTGCACCTCCGGCGGATTTCATGCTCCGAGTCAAACATATCGAAGAGCACATTATCCGACTTGAGAAGGAATACCCTCCATGGGCGGCGTTGCACTTTAACCAGCCCCACCGTGGCGTAAGTCTAGAGATTCTTGACGAGACGCGCATTTACGTTTTTGTGACTCGAAAGTGGCCGCCCGCACCACGCGAATCGATCATCGTCATCCCCCCGCATTTGACTCGTTCAACCCGGCTCGAGGAACCCGACGAGTCAGGAGAACACCACGAGTCGGGAGGGCGCGGAAAAGGTAAAGCCCGCGGGGGCAAAGAGTCGAGTCTACTCCGTGCGGCGCTGGACAAACTTGAAGTTCAAAAGGCGCTCGGCGGATGATGTAATCTAATCCGGGTGTTGAATAAAATAATTTCTAATTTCGACGACCACGCATTGATTCATGGCCAAAAAGTCTCAGGCCAAGTCGGATGGCCCGCCGCCGACGGTCCCAAACCGGGACTTGATGCAGCGGATGAATTTCCTGTTGCAGACAAGTATGCATTTGCAGCGGGACCAGGGACAGGAAGCGCAGCGTCTCGCACGCAGACACGTCAAGACAGTGAAGCGTATTTCGAATGGAGCAGTCGTCAAGCTGTAAGTGGGATGTTGTTCCGAGTCGGAGTAATGAGCATATGCGACCTTAGCGACCCGAGTGTCAAGCGTGTGCTTTGCAAGGGCTGCAACGCCGTACTTGTGCCTGGATTATCAGCTTCCGTGCGTGTAAAATGTGCGTAGGAAGAGATCAAACTTCTTATATTGATATGCGCTTCTATTGAATTTTTACAGCGTCCAGGGTGCATGGCAGGACGATAAGCTACACATGCTTTGGGTGCCGGATGGTGCGAAGGATTCCAGGCGGACCAGTCTTGCAGGCGCCTGCTCCACAGACAGCGGAGGCATGTGGATTGGAAGTTGCAGCGGGAAGAAGACCCGATCAGGGAAGGGGTCGGAAATCTAAAGCCCGCCCGGTGCCGTTCTTTGCACGCGAGGATGCCGGGCACATTCTGCATCGGGGACCAGGCGTGGACAGTAGGGGTGCAAGGGAGCCGGCGGCAATGTAATAGCGTGCGAATTATATATTTTGTAGAAAAAGACATGGTCTATGAAAGCAGGCTGGTGCTACAGATGGAAAGAAACGAGTGGGCAAGAGGCTGAGACGTGCACTACATTCTCGGAGACAAATGGATGACAACAGGAACCAAAGGAAATACAGAGGAAATCACCTGGGAGACAGAGAGCTGCCAATGGCACGGTGATAGGCTGATATTTGGGAAGAGCCGCTGACCGGGGGAGCCGGAAGAGGGCGCTCGGATGAGAGATTAGCCAGGCGCCCACGCCAGGCCGTCGGGTGCGTGCAGAGGAGAACGGCAGCGAGGACAAGGGCGTCATAGAGCGACTGGGCAGCGTGGGGGTTGGGACTGGCCTCGGATGAGTCCGAGTCGTATGGATGGGGAGTCGATGGGAGCGAGTTTGTGTGGATAAACAGCGTAGTGCCTGGCTTGCCCGGAACAAGCCTTAGGGTGGCTACTGGAGCACGCGACGAGGATGTGCACTAGGCAGGTTAGCGCCGTATAATATAATGTAATATAATGCACTCACATGCCATGCACCACCATCGTATCTCCAGCGCAGAGTAACAGTAGAGCCAATGACGTTCATCTTGCGGGAGC
Source organism: Ceratobasidium theobromae (assembly GCA_037974915.1). Taxonomy (NCBI): domain Eukaryota; kingdom Fungi; phylum Basidiomycota; class Agaricomycetes; order Cantharellales; family Ceratobasidiaceae; genus Ceratobasidium; species Ceratobasidium theobromae. Next base: position 67,145 of record JBBBZN010000034.1, read on the forward strand.
GACCCGAGCCACTAGGGCGCAGAATGTCGTCCATAAGGGCTTTTCCACCGGGTGTTGCGACGACCGTCTCGCCAGCCTCGCGTGCACGCTCGACGTCACGTGGCTCACGAGGCCAGAATATCTGAGCAATCTGAGTGCGCGAGAGACTGGGCCCGACTCGCGAGAGAGTGGTCACACCGCGGGCAGTGAAGAGCGAGTATTCGGGGCAGCCATCCAGCGCCAAAACCCCCTCGAGGAAGGACGCAGAGGACAGACGCAGGGCAGCGCTGACGGGCGGAAAGGGGCGAGAGTCCATCATGCGGTCAGCGGCCGAAGCGGGCCATTATATGTCTGGCGCACGATCGCTCTCAGGGCGGCCTCCCTGATGACAAATACGCAGTATCAACCTGCCTTTTCCGGCCATCTTACGTCAGCCAGCCTACACTCTGCGTTTCGCACACCGAGGCTATGCATGGCGTCGATCGACTTTCGATACACACGCCGAGTTTCGCGGTCAGAATGCCCTTACGTCACCCCGGTTCTCAAGCGCCCAACGACTCTTCCATCGTCGGGCCATTGGAACACGGCTGCGTTTTCCGGGTCCAGAATCCATAGTAGATATCCATATGCTTCCATCTCATCTGTCATCATAGCCGATACAGCATAGGCATGCCAAGGGACCAGTGGCGCCGCGTGTTGTGGCGTGCTTTCCGGCATTTCAACCACGTGATCAATCGAGGCGCGTTGTGCAACTCGACTGTCTTGTCGTCTATTCTGTCACTACCATGTCCGACTCGACCGCTGCCACCAATCCCGACGTGTAGGTGCACTAATCATATCACACTCCCACTTATCCCTTGCAGCGATATCCCTGCCTCTGGCACTCAGGCCACTCCCCAGCCCAACCCTGCCGCGTCTGACAAGGGCAAGGGAAAGAGCACTGCCCAGCCCCAGGATGAACCCATGGACGTCGACACCCACGGCGACGACGGCGATGACGACGATGACGACGATGAGTACGAAGACGACGAAGACGAAGACGACGACGACGATGGCGAGGCAGAGAGCGTGAGTCTTGTCCGCATACACGCTCCTCGGCACTCCCCGTATCGACCATCTCACTGATCTTCAACGCTCACTTGTTACTCACCTAGATGGCCGAGATCAATCCTGAAGCCATTCTCCCCCCCAACTCGGGAAGACGTTCGCTTCGCAACCGCCCCAAGGTCGACTATGCCTCTGCCGAAGCCCATGCCAAGGCCGGCATTGACCCAAACAAGGACGACGACGAGGAATAGACCTCCCCATCCACCCCTTTCTGCCTGGAAAATTTGACCTTGTCGCACTGTACCGTGTACTGGGTAACTCGTCTGTATCTCACTAGCTTTTTATACAACGTCTTTATCAGGAAAATCGCCACATCTGGTCAAGGTCCTGGCCAATGAACAAGCTCAAGCCTACCTGCACACAAAGTCACCTTTTGATGCACGACGCGTAAGAATACATTCAACAGGCACGCTTTTCGGCCCCGAAAAATTCATTCAACGCCCGGGACCCGCGACAAGCCTAAAAATATTCACTCTAGTGACAAGCCATTCCTTTTCCTGCCCCGCCTGCATTGTTCAAAACCGCCTCGGCGTTCATCTGTGCGCCAAACACATAGTGTCCGACTCCCGCGCCTAGCACAACCGCCAGGATGAGGTACGCCTGCAGGCAAACCATGTGTCAGTGTCCGCCTGTCAGGAACGATCCAAAACTCACATTGTATGTCATAAACACCAACTAATTTACAGTCAGTACAACCACCTGGCAAGATCCGCTCCACTTGCCATGAGGAAAAACGATAAAAAGACCGAAGCGCCGTACAACGCTGCCCGAGCTACTCGGTCACCAGTCGACAACGTGGCACTACGATAGAATATTCCGGCGCTTCAGTCAATACTCCACTCGAGATCGTCACAAAACGACCTACACCATTGGTTGTTTGAATACACGCGGGTTGAGAGGCTCGTCCTCGGACGGACTAGCTCGCCCGCTCGAGTTGTTGGCGCTCGTTTTGCCCTTGGCGATTGACCGTGCGATGCGAATGTCGAGTATAGTTTGTGCACGGCGGAGCCACTCGTATACCACACCAAGCAACACAATCGCAATAAACGAGAGCAAAAACGTGCCATTAGAGGATATGTGCTACAACCCAGAGTAGCATGCATTAGTCATTTCACAGATGTAAACGTCAAACCTTACCCAACTCTTAAACACCACACACGTGTTGATTATTCTGTTGGAACGCACTACCGAGTCAGTTGGATGTTTGAATGGGAACGGAGAAAGGGGTAACTTGCTGTGTGTTCCAGAGCATGTGCATATCGCATTTAGGTCCCATGTCCATTCCTCCGTGTCCTCCATGATCCATTCCTCCGTGCCCGTCCATGCCCATGTGATGCATGTGGTCCATGACTACAGTACCAGTACAGAAAAGGGAATTCCAAGTGGTTGTGGCAGCTAGCTAGTTGGCTGGCTGGCGCTTCGGTTGGTGTCGATGTCGATGTGAGAATCCCGCACGGGCTTTCCCTTTATCACGTGGCAATGTCGAGCTACGGGCGCTTGTTTCCCTTGCCGCAAAGCACCGGGTGAAACAAACTCTGAATGAAGTTGCCGATACTGTAATATCCGAGAACGCCGGGAGGATATATGGGTTTTTATCTTAATATGGGAAATATACATATACGCTACCCCTCATTTTGTTATAAATTTAGCAGATTTCTATTCGGGGTAAATATATCTGATCGGCGTGCGTGTCCGCGCAGATTCGGACCGGTCGTACACTCTTACTAAACTTATTACCATTATTACTCATGATAATAATGTCATTTCGCGATCGTGGATGATTTTCGCATTCTCAAAGTCTCACAAAAGCTAACATTACAGTAACATCACCGAAATTATAAAATCAGGGACGCGCAGTATTTCGGCCTCCGGGACAGATACGATTTTTAAAATTTTATCTGGTAATATACACCCACTAGTGTGTCTTCTTGTCTGGGGACTTGAGAAGTGGCCCGATGGGCGTCCCGATGATGTGGGTGCGATCGGGGTATTTGATATGGCAGGTAATTCCGGCTTGTGGGTGCTGCGATTTGCCTTGTCTCGGTGTTATTTTGATGTGCTCTTGTGTGCCACCCTCGCATTCCTCCCGTTATAACTCTGCGAAAGCAATAGAACTCAATTGCAAGCGGGGACCATGATTGAAAAAACCCACGCCGACGCTCTTGTCTAAACACAGATGATCATGAGTATGGATACACGGTCCTGGGACAGCTGCAGGACGCACTTGTCGATGAATGGGATCGACAAAACCGGTAAGAATATAGTTACATATAATCTTGAACCGAGCTAGACGTTAAACGGAAACCAGCAGCACGCCAGCGCTTCTTCTGCTATCAATCACCTTCTCCGGATCCCCGAATGCCGAGACACGAATTTTATTATTCCTTCAATTTCATACCAACTCGTCCGCTCCTCTCGGCTCTCCCGATATTGCGCGTGATGGGGAATAACCCGGAGCGCATACGAGTTTGTCTTGGATTCAAATCCATGGCTGAGCTCTGATTTTCGACCCACTGGCATCGCAGCACTGGTCTGATGTACAAGTAGAAGTAGCTCTCGCAAATCTGGTGGCGCACGACGAACGACGCGATTAGTCAAATTCCAGATGTCCTGTTCGACACAATATTAGCTATCCTTATCAAATTCCTGGCATCAACGACCGGCCAATCCAATAAGCTCGCGTTGCGTAAACTAGACTAGGGAAAGTGCGGCCGGAGATTGACAAGGAAGCACCACCGTCGATAAAGCCGGCCGAATCGCAAATCGCGGTATTAGTTGAATGGCCGGAATCCTATTCATTTAGGCGGTGGATGTGGTACGGTACGTCGGCTTAAGCTTAAGCTTTGACAACTTGGCCGAAACCCTCACGCACAGATTGGAAATGGTCTTGGCAATGTTCAGCACAGCAAAAAGCAACTAGTACAAGGAGGTCGGCGAGTTATATTCGGTGGTACTGCGGGCGGCGCTGGAGGATCCGGAGCTGGGACTATGTGCAAAGGAGCCGCTGACTATCGAAGAGCCACTATAGATATCGAAGATGGGGGGCTCTGGTCAAGTCTATGCGGCGCTTCAACCTCTTTGGTCAGTGTTACACGTTGCAGGCGCGAGCCAACTTGCGATGACGTTGCATGCATATTATTTCCCCACTCCATGTATACTCGACCTGGCTCGCTCCAAGGTGTTCACCTGCAGCCTGGAAGCCTGAAATTTGAATATTGCTTATCTTTAATTTGCGCATGCTTTGACATCGTTAATTGCGCGTGGTCGTAGTTTAACATTTGTGGACTCGAGTTGTCGTATGTTATTGGTGAAAATGTACAGAATCTTGAAGACTGAGCATACAGCAAACCTACGAGGGCATCGCTCAGTATCTAGATTCCCGTACCGTGGTGCTTCTGATATGCCCTGTATCATATTCCGATTACAGTCTTCTAACCATCCCATTTCCCTTTGGGTCGAGTAGCAATTATATAAGAATGGTTGAGTTGTCCAGGTTACTAGTATACTCATCTGGGTTCCTCTTAATTCGCACCCAATGCTTGCGCCGGCGCGGAATACCATCTTGATATTGTGTGACGGGCATGTACGTCTGGATTTCAAGTGTGCCTACTTCGGGGGATCGTGGGCTGGATACTATGTTAGATATCATCTGAAGTTTCCATATATTGTAATCCTAGCTTGACTTGCGTTAGGGCCACCCGCATGAGTGTGGGTTGGAAGATAAATGACGCGAGTGTGACATTTGCGCGCATACATGACAACGCCTGAGGCGTAGCTAGTGTGCATGTAGCACAATGTTACAGCAAATGTGGTCGTGCTAGACTGGTAACAGCAACCATAACCAATAGACGCCTACCGAAATTGGAAACAAAGATCGACAGGTCAAGATGATCACTGATTCCCAGCATTGGCGTCTATTTTCATCACCCACACCCGACCACCATGTACGCGTCCTCTAGGCTAGTCGCAATTCCTGAGCTCTTACTGGGTATTTTAGCCCAACTCGAGTCGTCCAAGTATGACGACACACCTGTTAAGACACTTGTCAGATGTTTACAGGTGTCGCGCGCGTTTGCCGAGGTTGCAAAAACAGATTCATTATGGGTTAGTCATTATTATGCACGGTACAGGTACACCAAAGCGGCTGTGACGGGCCGGCCGGATACTAACCCAGAGCTAGAAAATCAAGGTATGTGCATCATTCGGTCAAGGGAATGTTTTTACGAGTTGTAACTGACTAGGATCGGGAGCATGGTATAAACAATACGTGTTGAGCCGGGTGACCGACTTACGAGTTGTTGAGCTTCTGAACGATATCATATCGACCCCTTCAAAACGCGGGGAGTCCATCCTTGAACTTGCCCGATTGGGTGGGGACGCCTTGGACCCGCTCAGGATCGAGGCTGCGTGCAGAGTTCCATCTCAATTAAAACAAGTATGGGCCGGGGAAGAGCGAGACTGGAGGAACGAGCGGTGGGAAGGTATCGGAGAAGAATGGCGCCCAGATAGAGTTGGCAAAGAGACGGATGCGGATGGTCTCGAGGGGGAGGATACAAGAGTCATGACTGATGATTGGATGCAACGCCGCTGGTGGGCGAAGCAAGCACTTGGGTGCGTATGTTTTGCTATTAGTACTATTTTCTTTGTTGAATATAGGGCGCCTTAGGACGATAGCTCGGGCTGCTGCTGTCCGGACTTTATCTCAAGTGTTTTGGGGCAGGAAGCCTGATCGCAGCTCGAGGGATAATGCCAAGTTATTCGAAGAAGGGCTCAAAGCTTTATCCGGATTGATGGGTGCAAATGTGGCTGAGGTTAGATGCTTTTCGGGAGCCTCAAGTAAATGTTTGATGGCTTGCAGATTAGCAGGAATTACGATAACCTTGCAGCTGAATGTGGACGACACCTCAAGACCATTGGCATTTGTGTCGACCCACATAGCCCCGAGTTTGGCTTAAAAGTGTTCTCTGCTGGAGTGTGCGATTGGATGAGGAGTCAAGGTTTCAAACATGCGGAAGGTTAGTTTGACGATTTTCTATGTTATGATTTCTTGGATAAAAGTATCGCACCCAGACGACACGTATTATCACCTGATGAACCACTTTCCACATACATTTATGACAACAAACAGGGTATGTGATAGTATGAAGTTCCAAACAATCGAAACTAATGAGTCCGCTAGCAAACACTTCCATTGTCGCTCGTATACACGTTCGTAGCCATTGTTACCCGTCTCGGCCTCTGTGCGGCACCAGTCGGATTTCCCGCTCATGTTCACGCATGGGTTTATCTCCCTGGAGCTGAATTAGATGATGACACGCGGGATTGGGAAGAGGACACTCCCACAAGGCGACTTGCGGTGGACGTATTCAATTCCGACAAGGAACCTTTTCGGCACTCGGATGCGATGCGGAATGTACTGGATAACATGGGCATACCTCGATCGGATCAGTCCTTATGGATGAGACCCGCGATGGCATCTGATGTGAGAGTCTTTTAGGCTCAAAAGTCGCGGATATTATTGAAGATGTTCTAGATGGTAGAAAGGGCCGCGAATAACATTTTGAATTCTGCGGAGTGGGTTGATTATTTTGTGCTTGTTGTACTCGGCTGACATGAGTGATTCAGGCGGCTCCACCACCACGGTGAGGAAATGGTGCCAAGAGAAGTGCGTGGCGCAGGGTTATACACCGCTTCGGTGGCGCTTTTGATAGCTCGACCCGGGGCGGCCAACGCACTCCAGCTTGTCGCACTAGTGGTCGGTGTTGTAAGGGAATATTTCCCACTCGACATAGATCCCATTCTTGCGCAAGAACTCGCGCCAATACTGGACCGGAATCAGAATGAGTCCATTGGAATGCACCTGCGTAGCATAGTTGAACTACTCAGAGGAGCTGTAATAGGCGGCAAGCAGAAGCCACAACAGGGGAAACGACTATGGTGGGTTGGGATGGTATTTAGGCACTTGCAGTACGGGTATATCGGAGTTGTGCTCGACTGTGACGAGAAGTGTATGGCTGGGGAAGAGTGGATACGACAAATGGGGGTAGACTCGCTTGCGAGGGGGAGCAGCCAGCCATTTTATACGGTATTGGCCACAGATGGGTCGTCGAGATGTGGGTACATGGTGCTATGGATCGACTAATAGCTAACTGGCTTGACAGACGTGGCGGAAGACAACATAATACCACTACCGGTGCCAGAGGGCGATGCCCAACGAGGAACGCAGGATATCTGGGAGACGGTTCGAATGCTGATGGAGGCTGGAACGTGGAAAATGGAGCAGACGTTTTCACGGGTAGAGGTGAACGAGGAGCTTGGGAGAGTGTGGTTCGTACCAGGTGTGGACACGGCGCGCACATATCCCGGTGATACGGAGATGGGTCGGGTATACATTCAAGGATTGTGGTAAAGCAACTGTCTTCTGGAACTATATGTAGTATACTAAGTTGTGAATCCAATATATACTATTTAGCCAAGTTTGCACAACGTACTGGTATTTGACTACTGGTTGTAGCAAGGCAGTTTAGGCAACGTGAAGCCCCTCAGACCAAGCCTTAGATAAGCTAGCCCGCAGTCTAGGCGTAGTGATTTGCTGGATAGAAGAGAGTATTTCAGCTTGGATTATGCGTCTGAAGATTCCTAAAAAGGAAGCTCGCTTAGGGAGGTAATTCAGGTCCTGGCAGTGGTACATTAGCCAGCCATGGCTCCGATTGTATCATAGTTCAAATGATCTCAAGGTTTTATTAATCACATCCTATCGTCATACACAAATAACCGGTACCCTTGGAATGAATGTTGTTGAGACAGCAAATGCCAGAACCCAGATTGTCGCACATATCTCGCAACACTTCCGACTTTTCCCCCAGGCTAGCTACTGTACCCCTAACTGGCATAGGTATAGACGCATAGGATATTGTCTGATAGTAACTTGCTGGCTATATGCGTCGGTAATAGTCATTAACAAACGTTATCAATATGGGAAGTTTTACCCCCCTGCTAGTAACGGGATCGAGAACGCATGCGCACGTACAGCTTGACTCGGCAACTGGTTAGCGTCCCTTTCTGCATATTCAAGTTCACCAGTAATCCCAAGTTGGGTCAACATTTAAGAGTATCGAGTGGACCCTACAGTTGGCCCACAATGTAAACCCGATCGGATACAACGCATGTTCGGTTTTAGCTACGTGTATCTAGGCCTTTAGCTTTAGGAAAGACTTTTTAGAGGATAACTCTGTGATCACCGGGTCCCGTGGCAGGAGCAAAAGTTCAAATACGCACATTGCGTGGGTTTGCACCCGTTTTGGTTGAAAGCCGCTCACGGATGTTGGTTTTTCGCTGGCTATAGGTCATAACTTCTGCAATATATAACTGTAACGCTCGAGCCCATATCGTACCAGCGCGGTCGTTGAATTAGTGGTACTAGTACAAAGGTCAGCCCTGGAGCATCGTACTTATAATTTGAACGAATTTCACGACACGCTTCGCACAACCAAGGGTAAAAGTAGTGTCAAAAGTAGCGAGCTTATTAATAGCGCGCAAAACTTGATGGGCAAGCTACAGCTTGAATATCACAAGCCTAATATCACAAGTATGAAATCATGGGCGGAAAGTTACAAAAAGCGGAGTTAAAGTCAAAGAACTATGGCCAAAACTAGTTTGTACGTTCACTTCACTATAGCACAGTACTTTACTGACACTGCGTTATTACCTTGATAACAACGGGAATGACACCTCCAGCTGGCAAGGGATAACTGCGGTGGTTGATAATGCGCAAAATCTCCGCGGCAACGCCGCTGTGTGTGGTAATCGAAATAACTAACATAGTTCAGAGTCCTTTTTAACTGCTTATTCTTGGCGTGAAATAATTGTGTACATACAGGTATCTGATTTCGTAACGATGTTGCCCATGATATTGCCGAGCACGGCCCTAACGCGAGCATTGAAGTGACTTCCCGATTCAGAAACCGTTTCGCTCCACAGCTCATCCTAATCGTAAGTTAGATCAACAAATCAAGGCTGAGTCGTACAATACTGACCACTTCGCTGAATTCGTCTTCGATCTGGAAGGCGGGATAAAGATTTTGTATCTCAGTTTTGGTGCTACGCTTATCGCTAGTATATGGAGCGAGTGATTCGCGAAGTTTCTAAACATAGTTTTAATATTTTAGTCATGAGTGGGATAGCAAGTAGGCCAGGCGCACCTCCATCACCAAGGGGTTGGCAACGTGGCTCATATCTTTGTCTCTAGGAAGAATAGCTATGTCCTTGAAAGTGATACCTGCAGTCGCAAGGGCGCGAGCTAAGGGAGAGGTGAACATCTTCGTTGGCTGGGGCACTAGTTAGTAGTAGAGCAACCGCCGGCGCATGGGCTCACTAGTGGGACGGGGTCGTCAGGTCGCGAAAGCTCAAGCTCCCACAAATCATTCACCGCCTTTGCTTGGGACTCCCCCAATGGCGTCAATCGCGCATCAGCTACAAAGTTATTAATTGGGTTAATTGTTAGAATATCAGGCTGTACAGCGAGACTCACGACCCCAAGTTATTTCGTTGTCACCGTTCTGCTTCGACCAGTACTCATCCCAAGCCTTGGGCCCATACTTGTCCACGGCAACATTATCTGGCACGTCCATCGATATACCCAATTAGGGGCTTAGATCGTAACGAGACAAGAACTTACGCCATCCTTGTCCGTGGCGGCCCAACCAACAGACCACGTATCGTGTTCCTCGCGGCGCTGATTGCTGCAACTGCCCAATGCGGTCCTCGAAGTCTTTCCAGTAGGTGAGTGACGTACACGCCTTTAAGCCAAATGCCGGTGGATGCGGGCTAGGAACTGTGGATGGATCGGATTGGATGAAGAAGCCGGGAACTGACTGCCCTCCAAGTCATTGATATGTTGTGGGAGATGGAAGGGGTACATACCTCGTATCGGATTCGTGAGGCGAGGTCGTGGGATGCCATGGGGGATATCGATAATGTTTCGACCATGGTAGTTGTGCACCCAGCTAGTTATAGTCAAACTAATGTTATTGAATTGACTGTGCCCGAGGCGAAAACCGCAGTCGAGTGCCCCAATTTTGAGCGCGCAAGTCGTCTTGGCGTCTCAATCTGAATTTGCCCAGGTACCCGCTCCTTCATCCATGAGGTCTCTTCTGGGCGTCTATGGAATCTTTCAGGCGCAGAATGCCAGAATCGCATTGTTAACCACGGTTTTGGTTATCCTCAGAAATGCGATTGAATGGCGAGCGCGCTCACCCTGTATGACGTAATCTATAGACCAGGTTTATGAATGGATTTAGTTTGAAGTGCTGGTACAATGCACCAGTCCTCTCTTACCGGAGGTGGCGTCGAATAGTCGAGACGAGTACGAAGCGTTGCAGGAGCCTGGAGGAGCTCAAGGTTACGTCTGAAGAACTTTGGGGGCGCTTCCCACTGGCAACACCGCCGGCAGTGTTCATCAGCATGAACGGCCCGGTTCGACGAATTCGAATGTAAAGTACCAACCATGTCTTAGAGGGAATTAATATATCCGCACTCAACTTCCCCACTACTGTCAAGATGTTGGTCCTCGCCTTAGACCAACTATAGGCCCACCAGGTTTGTACCTCCAACGTGCTTCGAAGCCATTGGCTCACCCGAATTATCAACATGATGCTCCAATCCTGTCAATAAAAGTCAATACTTCTAGTAACCCTAGGGTACCATTGCGAGTTTATTGGTACGAGCTAAAGAGTGTTAATTTACAATATCTTACATCTTGGCCTAGTCGTTGTGTAATACCACAGGTTCACGGGTTGCCTCGGGATTGGGATTTGCGCTCGCTAAATTCAAGCTATGTATGTCCTAAATTTTAGTTTTGCTTCTTGATATTCCCATCATCCAATTCGTTTAGAGTAAAAGGTGCCTGGTCTTGCCGCAAGATTGCGAGTTGGGTTATAATTCGCTTGATTCATGCAAAATACTGTACAATATACGATTTGTGTCATAACAATTAGCTTCCATAAGTACAACTTCAATGATAGTGTTTATTCAACAAAAGTCTGCGTGCCTCAATTCTTCCAATGTTCAAGTTGCTACAAGTCTTCAACAGACCAGGCGTTCTCCTTTACGATTCTTTCCTTCTCAACAATGTACTTCCCTGTATTCCATAATCGGATTTATAAGGTTCGACATTGCAAGTAAGGGACAATTCACTCACCCTCTTTATATTTCTGGGATTGTTCGTGAGCCTTCAAATAAGTCCAGCCTATTGTTGCCCCACACCCCATGCAGTATATATCGGCCACTGTGTGGTATCCGGTCCTAGAGTTGCCGTGTTCAATTCAACCGGCCCCGATTGTGTCTGACGTCACCCGAGACGAACTAAGCCACTTACAAAAGTTGTCTCCCTTCAGATCTTCCTATTTTGACATTGATAACAGAGTGCATGAGACTGAAGTTGAGGAATGTTAGATTATTCATTGCGAAGCGAGGCGCAATGCTTACTATGCGGCTCCTTCGCGGCCAGAGAAAGATTTGGACACCAGCTCATCCTGGAGAGCCTTCAAATATACTCAGCTATCGGAGGGGTAGAAGCTGACTGACAAGTAACTCACTAACGGAGCAGAACATTTCAGACAACAATAGGCAGGTCGGTCGTGGAATATCGATACAACTTCGGTGGGGTCGGTGCTTGCATAGGCCATGCTCCTTCTGCTCGGCATAGCGATATATAGTGTTATGGTCGTTCTATCTAAGTCTTGTACAACCTGAGCTGCATCGAACGACTCAGCCCTAATTAGGGGATGTGGGCGACAGATCTAGACCAAGCGAGCTAAGCGCCGTTGATTACGTAGAAACTGCTTATAAATCGGCGATCGAGGGCTCGATTTCAATCTTGGCTTTGTCGTTGTGCCGAGCCGTGGACAGTTAGCTGGACTAAAAAGCCGCATCAGGTCGGTTAGATAATATTCAACTATCAGTGTCTCGTACTAGGGCATTACGACACGTTTTCCAGACTAAGAAGAGCTATTCCACGAGGGTTACACCGCGAGGACACGTAGACGGTTCAGCTTTGATAAACTCGGGACCATTCTAGACTTACCACACCACCATGGAGTATCTTCGAAGTCTTGGATCAGCAGCCGCTTCAACATTGATACAGAAATCTGGAATTGCATTACCATTCTCGCTTGGTGATCGAGTTAACAACTATGGGGACCCAATCTGGACGCTCTACGACGCTACCAAAAAGGTCAGTGGTTGTGTAGAATTACCTCAAGATACCACTAAGAATGATCCAGGATGATTCTAGTCCAGTTTCAGTCTTCGCCTTTGACGCCAGTGAACCCCAGCGTCGCGATTTAATTCCGCTCGCGAAGAACGCTTTACGGAAACTTCGCACCACCCGTCATCCTGATATTCTTCGATTCATAGATGTCGTCGAGACCGATACTACAATACATATTGTGACGGAACGTGTTCAGCCTTTATGGGCTGCTCTCGAACGATGGAGTTCCAAGCCAGCAAAATCCCGGGAAGAATGGTTGATATGGGGACTCCATCGGATATCCGTCAGTTTTTTCATTTCCGACAAGTGGTGGTCCTGCGTCTGACTTTGTTTAAGGTGGCCCTAGCATTTATTAACGATGCTTGTCACTCATCGCACGGGATGATTCGGGTTGATTCAATCTATATATCTCCGTCTGGTGAATGGAAGCTCGCTGGTCTGGATGTTATGAGCAACCCGACAGATCCTACCGCAGTGTTATACGTATGTATTTTTTATTATCTTTGCTACCGAAATTTACTGGATTTATATCAGTCTATGGGTGAACGTAGCCGAGCATACAAGTGCCCGGAGGTCCACAAATCTGGATGGAGCGCGCTGAAAGAGTGAGTGTTTGCCATTAAATATAATTTGCCATTTCCCCAACCACATTCGCCTTTTTTAGTCTGAATGTATCTGTGACCGATGGTTACTCGCTCGGCATCCTAATTCATACAGTCTTCAACGTCAAAGGCCAGTCTTATGACCCACTTCCTGCTACTGCCAATCCACCCCACCCACCTCCCGCTCCATCGTCTAAAGGAGCGATTCCCAACTCTATATTCCCACACTATAAGAAACTCCTCCACCCTACCTCATCTGCAAGACTCGCTCCCTCTTCATTCCTTAGTGTTGGGATAGCACCAGGTTCCTTCTTTGTGGACAACCCTCTTTACCGTATATGCGAAGCCTTAGAAGGGTTCGCTTTGTCCAGCGAGTCCGAGAAGAGTTCATTGTTAAGGTGAAGGCGACTGGATCGTTTTAGCCCCGACTTACTAACAGAATAACAGGACAATCAAGGATTCAACAGCGTCATTCCCTCCGGAATTCACTCAGCACAAGGTTCTTCCTACACTGCTAACATCCTTGGGACACGGTGGTACATCTGCTAGTGCTATTCTCCCGGTCGTATTGGCACTCGGAAAGGATCTGCCTCCCACAGAGTACACTGCTACTGTTGTGGGTCCTGTTGTAAATTTGTTCGCCAATCCAGATCGAGGTACTCGTATGGCTCTTTTGGATGGGCTCCCCGAATTTGCAGATAAGCTGGACAAGAACACTGTCGTTAACAAAGTTTGGCCACATCTAGTGAGACTTTATGACGGCATTTTAGTTGGGAACTTAACTTGAATTTAATATAGCAAACTGGGTTCGGCGACACCGTCGCAGTGATCAGGGAGGCCACCGTTAGGTCGATTATCTTGATATCTGGAAAGGTAAGTTAGACTACTTTGGGGAAATTCTCTGATCAATTCGCCAATTCAGCTCTCCGAGCGAATCCTTAACAATGATCTCCTTCGACACCTAGCCAAAGCGCAACTTGACTCAGAGCCATCTATTCGAACGAATACATGCATCTTGATCGGCCGTCTTGCACCCTCCCTCGGCCCGAACACAAAAAGCAAAGTGCTTGTGCCTGCTTTTTCTCGGGCTATCAAGGACACCTTTGTGCATGCGCGCGTTGCTGGCTTGATGGCTTTGATGGCCAGCGTCGAATGTTTCAGCGGTGAGGATATTGCGGCCAAAGTATTACCCGCGATTACCGGAACGCTAGTCGATCGTGAAAAGTTGGTGCGGGATCAAGCGTTCCGTGCGATGGAGCTTTTTGTCAAACGAGTCGAGGCCTACGCAGCTCAGATGGTAGGGAAAATGTGTTTCCTTGGGGCTTTGCGCTGAAACCGGTTATTTAGCCTGAAACTGCGGCACCTGATGATCCTCAATCGATAATAAGCGGGATATCTTTGGGAGGTGTGACGGGGAACACCTCTACGGCAGCTGGCTCTTCTGCGGCATTAGTTACGTCGGCTGCAGGCGCGGCAGGGGCATTAGCCGGGTGGGCTATTAGTTCACTAGGTCGCAAGGTTAGCCTATCCCAACCGCTGTCTGATAGAGCAAATACCTTATCTATCTTAGTTGGCAACTTCAGAAGCGCAGGGATCACTCTCAAATATTCCAGTTGCAGAGCGTCCAGTATCGGCCCCACCCGAACCTCTCGGCACTCCCGTGATTTCAGCTCTACCCTCCCCCGCAGCCTCGATTGCCACTATACCATCGCATGGCAAGGGTATGCAACTAGGGACAAAGACAAACTCGAAGCAGCTCCTGGCTGACGACAATGATTGGGGCGCGGATTCTGGAGCTGCAGATGTCGCGAATGCTTGGGGAGACGGCGATCTCATAGACATCAACGCGGATACAGATGATTGGGGTGTGTATTTGAGTACCAAGCGTATCGTGCGTATTGATAAGTTCCCTTTTAAGGTGCATTTGAGGCTGCCACGCCAGAGCCAACCCCGAAGCCGGCTCCTCAGAGTGTTAGCACACCTGCACGGACGAAACCGCAAGTGGCACCTGCTCGAGCCAGTACACTTTCGCCTCCACAAATAAAGCCACGCACTTCTTCCCCTCTTGCCTCGCCGGCATTCAAGGCCACCGATACATGGGGATCGTTTGAGCAAGAAGTTCCAGCTAGCCCGCAAGAGAAAATTGAGCCAGTCAAGAATGTGAGCCTAGCGGGGTTAAGCAAGGAAGAAAAGGCCGCAGAAATGGCCAGGCGAAGAGAGGAACGTAAACAGGTAAGGTGCTCTAGGCTAAAACGTCGAATCATTGTTCTAACATAACATAGAAAATTGCCCAATTGAAAGCTCAGAAGCAAGGCTAACATTGCTGGGTGCTCACCTCGATTAAATGCAAGACGCTCTATTCGTGGGATCCGAGCCGCGCCATATCATATTATCTACAGTATGCTTATCCGGTAATACACAGTGTATACACACCAAGCATATATTTTAAGATTCGGAAGCTGAGGTGGCCTCAGAATTGTTGACTTCAATGCGTACCAGCCTTGGCACAGTCTCGACACCCGTCTCATCCATGTGCGCTTGTTCCGCGTCTTGGCTTTGTCCTTGCCTAGATGATGCTTTACATGAATGACTATAATTCAGGTACGAGTTACGGGATATCACGAGTGCGAAGCGTACCAGCTAGTCCAATTATTCGCCAAACATTGGGCCAATTGGCAAGGACAGAGCCGATCGCTACCCACGAGATTAGGGCCCATTAAATATCAAATCAAAGGGCAACGCACCAACTCCACCATCCGCCATAAGCTCCGTCCGACTAGCAATATCCTCTAACTGTTGTACCATCATCTCGCTCACGGCATTGAGAGCGGACACGCCCTCATATTCCGCTTTCTTGTCTATGTACCTTTGTTGGGCAATAGACGATGCTTGACCAGAGGCAATTGTGGATTGTCGAGGTTGGCCCAAAGATGACATTCGGTTCATATTGTCTAATAAATATTATGCTTAACTAGTTATAATCTCAGTATCCAAGTTGGGTCGTAATCAGAGGAATAGATATATTCCCGAGGCAAGTTGGCGTGTGGTTGAGTTCAAGTAAGCATGACCTATAACGTAAGCCAACCAAACCAAGCCTAACACGTGCGATTGACCAACCTCGCACTTCAGAAATTAGGTTGTGTTGAATCTCACCATTTGTTACAAGTATCTGAACACATAATGGACAATCCTAACGATGATCCATATCTTTCTCCAGTAGCACTTGAGAATCTAAGGTAGGATGGGATGAGACCCGTACTGGCAGCGTCCAAGCTGAAATTTTGCCTGGAATTCAAGGTTCTATCGCTACTCATCAGTGGATAAATCGCCTACTACAAAATATAGTGCGTATTACACATATGCTTATGAATGATCTATTCTGACGATATGTCTCAGTAATGCGGCATTGTATGACTTGTATCCATGTTAATAAAGAACCGATTGACATACTCTTGATGTCGGAACCATTAGGGTGGGAATTCGCGGCCAGCCTCTTCCCTCTGTGGATGGCACCAAATCTTATCACCTTAACAGGACTATCGTTCGTGCTGATCAAGTGAGTAGTTCCTCAGGTTGTCTTTTTGCAATTGTCATATTTATACGGTTATATTAGTGTGGTATGCATTATATTCTACGAGCCAGACCTTACCACCCCCGGACCCCCTTGGCTATACCTATCCTTTGCCTTGGGTTTATTTCTTTATCAGACATTTGACAGTAAGACTTCGTTTATTAGACGACAAGAATCAATTTGATTGCGTTGACAGATGTTGACGGGAAGCAAGCTCGTAGAACTGGCACATCTTCTGCCTTGGGTGGGTTGACAACTTATACCAGCTAGGTTTCTCCTCATAATTGTATGGATAGGCCATGTTTTTGACCATGGGATTGACACCCTGAATTGCCCTTTGGGGGGGCTTGTTCAAGCAGCTTCTATTGGAGCAGGCCATTCTGTGAACGGTGCCTTCTTTGTTCTTATTGGATGCGTGCCAATGTGGCTGGTGAGTTGATTATTTTCCAACCTACTCTTAACTAAGCGTATCAGAGTACCTGGGAAGGTTAGTCTTCGCACGGAGGCCTACTCCGACCATGTACTGAACGCATGATACCCTACTTGAAGAGTATTATACAGTCAGTGCTATTAGATCTTGGAAACAACATGTTGAAATAACGCACGTTTCAGGGAACTTTGTATCTTGGCTATATTAATGGTATTTCATGTAAAGATTTCTTATGGTGTATGCAGCTAAATGTCTGATAGGCCCTACGGAAGGTATCTTAATCGCGATTGGCGTCCACCTCATCTCTGCCTGCTTTGGTTAGAAACCAGCACTACAATGACCTTGAGCTGGGAAGTATTGAATCTCAATTTCAGGTCCTCACATCTGGCACACAACCGTTAATGTACCAGCAGTGTTTCCCTGGATCCCTCATACGCCAACAATTATGGGATGTTTCAAAGTGGTGGTGCTAATTGCTGTTTTTGTTGCACATGCACCAGTTTGGTAGGTGAACATAACTTGTGCGCAGATCTATTGACACTCACCAGCCTTCCTCAGCTTCATAAACGTCCATGCTGCCTGTCGAGAGAAGGGAATCTCATTCATATCTGCAGTTAGAAACAACGTTTCTTTTGGCATCTACATTGGTTTGTGTTGGTTATGGATTACATCTCCCTACTCGTCATTGTTAGCCTCTCCGACGGATTCTATCCCACCCCATGGTGGACTGATAGAGTTTACTTTCCTCGTTGTTTGCACTTTTGGAAGGATGCTACCCCGAGTAATCATAGCTTATCTTACACGTGGTCCCTTCCCATCACTTTTGCCCTCAGTTATTCTACCAATCCTAGGAGGAGTTATACTGGTGAATCTCAACTGGCTTGGCTTGTAAGTGAATCTGGAATTCTCAGCTTATATCATGATATATTCACCTTAATTCTCATGATCGGTATTAGGGTTATCGCACCAGCAGCTGAGATATGGTATATTCACGTGGCCTTAGTTTTCTGTTTCGTGTCATGGCAGCATTGGGCTGTAATTGCATGCCAGAGATTTTGCAAAGCCTTAGGAATCAATTGTCTCACCATCAAGTCAAAGAAGACCCCATAACACAGAATCTACTTAGCTAGCAAGTCGTTGGAGTAAATAACTATGTTGTGTGTTGTGAAGAAATGTACGTGTCTATAAATAGTAGCAATATTCATGTATGCGCCAAATCCGTTATTCAAACATCCAGGCCACCACTCCAAGCTTCATCCGGGGGTCCTCTGTTTACTTCGACAACACCCTTCTTATCCATGGTAGCACCTAAATCTGAGGCCTCCACTTTCGCCTTGTGTAATTCCTGCAATAGTACTTTGCTGATGCCAAGTTTATCCTAGAAACACTATTAGTATATGTACCTAACTTGCGTTTCAAGATAGTAGTTACCTCGGCTAACCATATCCATGGAGCTTCTTTATATGTATTCGGGTGGTCAAACGCAAATTCATCCAAGTCAGAATCGTCTTCAGAACTCGAATCGTCTGCAACATTGAGACGACTTCTCAATGCTGGAGCTGCGGGCGCTACTTTCGGACCCTGGGCCTCCTTGGTCTTTGACCTGTTGGATTTCTTCGACTTGTTGGAGCCCTCCGAGTTCCTGGAATTTGACCGAGTCAAGAGCTTGGGCGTAGCTAGCTGGGGGGCAGCGTCGGGAATAAGGCTGGTGCCAGGGACCGGCGCTGGTGCTGGAGGAGCAAACCCATAGGCCTTCTCATCTTTCGGCTTTGTCGGCAGTTTGAGTTTCTTATTGACCTTGCGACGAATCAGAGTCTGAAGATCTGACCCATTATTATTATTATAGTCGAATCACCACATGACGCATTGTGTTCATACTTACGATCGCGCCTGAAAAGATCCATATCCTCTCCAATGTCGTCTGCAGCTGGTGCGTTGGGGTCTTGTTGCTTCTTCTGATGACGGAGTTGCCTATCGTGAAGAGATTTAGTAGCCATAGACATGGGCAAGAACTTTGTGATTGCTTCATTAAATTTTAGTAAAGGTAAGTCGAATAGGTCGGAAGGCTTACGATTGAAAGACTTGCGAAACAAAATTTGAACACCAATTGTGATGACGATCAAGATGACCATAAAAGCGCCAAGTACAAGAGACACCGTGTTGCGAATGTCCAAGAAGAACAACCCAGCCAGACATATCTGCTCGATGTATAAACCGACAACTAAGCCAAATGTCAGCCCGAAACTACAGAGGTAGGAATATGCTGACACACTCACAGAGGTTTGAAACCACCAAAGGGAACTAAAAACGTCACTCAGCACTAAATTTGACGAACGTTAGTTTTTTACATACATATAATCCACCTGTTTCCTGGGGTTCGGGTTGGTCATAGACCCAAAGGAATACTAATTTTATAATAAACAATTGGCTCACTGGCTTGAAAATTCCAGTGGATTCCACTTACAAAATTTCCAAGCAATATAATATAAAGCAAACGCCAACATGGCTAAACCATTAATTACTGGGGCTATGACCTAGACGCTAAATAAATACTAGGAATTCAAAAGGAATAAAACACTCACTGAATATGCCAGACCGATCGAACACAGGAGAGATAACCTTGGTAGGACCTCACCAAAGTCCGCCTACAACAAACAGAGTTACCCCACATAGACTGTTAGTTAAATAGAATACATACGTGGGGCATCATGAACGTGACCTCAAAGGCCTGTCTGGGCGTACTCCCAAACAAATGCTTCTTGAAGAAGTAAAGGACCAACGGACGAATTTGGGCGAGCGCCCCCGCGCTTCCAGCAAGTCCATTGGCGACAATATAGGTGAGGAAAAATATCGATGCATTTGGCAGATTTTTAGCCAGCAATTCAACTGCTCGGGATGGTTGTTCAAGAATCTTCAAAATCATGTTCAGCTCTTGCTGCGAATTCAAATCCGTTGTCCATACCGGTACAATTGTAGCTGTTATCCCCGAAGTCAATGTGATTGTCAAAAAGCCGTGTCTGAGAAAAACGATCAGCGAATTTTTGTTCGCAGGGGAAACAACCACACCTACATCAATAAGAATAAAAAGTATCGCTTATATAAGCTAATAGAAACTAAGGAGTGACGAGGGATGCACTCGAAAATAGCCATTGCTATTTTCCGGTTACCAGCAAGTCACAAAAGTAACACTATGCTCTTACCTCGCAGGAATTTTGGCAATAAAATGAAAAGAATGGCGATAAAGGCAGGTGGAAGTACACCTTGTATGATACCTTGCACAACGGGAGGCACTGGAATGCAACACCCACTTTAGTTAAATGCGAGCCGGTCCCTTCGCTACTTACGCCGACACACCCACGCCAGCCACTTGGCTCTGGTGCACAGCTGGTCCACATTTGATAGGATACCTATTTTGCATCTCATCAATTTGGAACACTACGGCTCACTAATTAAAACCCACCAGCAAAAGCGGTTGGAATGAACCACTGTGTGATGGCTGTATTAGCTTGACCGCACACCCAGATCATATCAGAACGCACCAGAGCAATGACCGCCAATGTTAACACCCATGATAAAATGTACCTGGACCGGACCTCATACGCTCCCTGTGGTAATTCATCAGTCAGACCGTTCATGCGCTCACGGTGATTTCGTTGAGCGTACATCGTCAATATTATCCCATATAATGTCGTCCGGCGCAACCTCGATCCATTTTGTCGACATTTGTAGGGGTTCATGGTAGCTTACGCACTGCGCCAAAACATGCGCGCCCATCTGCAGGTTACATTGGACGAATGCACTTCCGTGGGGTTTACCCTGGGGAAGCCCTTTGCGGCTCTCGTTGATTTCGCCAGTTAGGCGTACAATCTCCGACTACCGACAAATAAGTAAGATATACACCAGCGACAAAAAGTCGCATACCTTGCACCAATCAAATGTATCCACTGTCTGGCCCATGAACGGCATCCGGCCCAGACGATGAGTGGGACGGGGAACCATATCCATTGCCATGCGAGCCTCGCCGTTGGCAGTCATCAATAAATGAGTCCTAGATCCTCTCTGTGGGATTGCATCATTCAGAACAATCTCTCCAGCCTTATTTGTAGGCGTAACTCCAGAATGCCGAGGAGTGGGGGGAAGCGGTTGATTAAGCAGCGAGCCACGCACAGTAGAAAGTTGAGCCAACGGATAAACTTCCGTACTTTCGATCCCGTTTCGTTTTGCTTCCACGTCTTGGCCGGATTTGGTTTGCGCTTTTGCTTTTGCTTCCTCGGATTTCATATGACCACGCCACGCTTTAGCGGCAGCTCGAGTATACTTGACCATGGCCTTCTCAAGTTGCTGGCAAATCTTGAGACGGTCGTTGTATAGCTTGGGTAATCCCTTAAATAATCGGTCAGTTACCACTGCCCACAACAGTAGTTTAGCTATGGGGAACTGGCTCACAGGTTGGTCTCGGTATATCCAGATCTTATCGACTCCACCTGGTACAAACGCACAAAACTGCCGCAATGCCTTCTCTTCGCACAACTCATCTGGCTTAAAACGGCAAATGTACAATTGTCGGCAATACTGGATATACCAATCGAATCACCTTACCATTGAAGTAATCAGTACAGTTTTAGCTTGTGCGAGGTGAGAGTGAGACCTAGAGATCAAGAACTGATGCCGTGCATGTACAAATATGAGTAACTCCCGGCGAATAAGATAAAAGACCAAAACTAATGAAACCGGAATCAGACATGCGGCAGGGATCAAAAATATCCCACTTACACGTCATGATATAGACGAGGACCGCATGTGCAATATAACGTTTATGCTGGCTATCAGTAATACTAAATGGAATCGTAGGGATAATTAGACGCCACTTGGAACGAAAAAATTAGTTACTCACTTTGACCACGAAAGCCTCGCCAGTCCATCTTTCCCGCCATCAGGCATGTTAATAGAGTTAATTGGTAACAAAATCGGCCATGTTATCAAGGTAAAGGCTCCATATATCCACACCATAAGCTTCAAGAATCGGACAAATAAATATGCATCCAGCCCGTTCTTTCGTATCTGCCAACTCCTTGAGTAACGAGTCTTCCCGAACAATGCACTTACAATATCTTCACTTGGAGCAAATATTACAGCCGGTAGCCATCGCCAAGGCCCGCTTGGGAGCTCAGCCGCTCGTTTCCTAGAAGAAACGACGCCCCGCCGTCATGGAAATACCTAAACAATAAGTTGGCTTACTTACTCGGGAGGAGGGAGTTCTGTGCGGGGAGCATAAATCCTCGAAAGCTTCTTCTTAAGAACAATGAACGCCCCAACTTGGATAGTGAGTAATGCAAGATTTGCCACAAACGCAGTTCCGAATGTGCGCGACGAGTTGTTTTGGGAAGTCGCTTTAGAAGGGTCGATCGACATACTTGCGCCAATGCGCCAAGTGCAGAGTGCGTACGCGAACGGTGTGAAGCCCTAGCCTATTGGAGATGACGGTGGAGTTGCGCAACCAGTGACGAGGAATAAACATGGACGACATATGTCAGATCCACGTGGAAAATCAAATTGCAACGTTTCGTCGTCAACGTTAATTTCATCTTCCCGGGCCCTGGGCGCCTATTATTTACTGAAGCCCCAACCTTGAGATTCACAAGTTGAGATGCCCCCACAGGCACACTCTTCATCTCTTCTTGCTTCTCGACACGCTTCTACTAGACTCGGATTGTTCTAGTCTTCCGAAGGCACTATTAGTCGGAGTCGTAGAAAGAATCAAAGCCATGCTGGGGCTATGCCATTCGTCTGATAGCAGGAGAATCAGACTATTCCGACTGGATTCATCAGATTGTGGCAAGATTGTGGCTCCCAGAGACAACTACATCCGCGCCAGATATTGCTACTTACCCAGAGAGACCATCAAGTTACAGTAGCCACCAATCGATCATGTCTGAGACTCCCGCCGTACCTGACTACTAGACACCAGGTAGGGAATGAATCGGAGGATCGTATCTTGTGGCAAATCCAACATCCATAGAAAAAGATTAACATTTCCAATCAAATTTCCAACAATAGATCCCGAGTAAAATACATTTATTAGTAGAATATAATTCACTGGTGTCCTTTTGCGTAGTTGCTCAGAGTGACCTTAACGCACAGCGTTAAGAATTGATCCAGGGGAAACCTTGACTTGCAAGCTAAACCGATGGACCATTGTTGGCGCACGAATCATTCGGGTACCTCCGGGGCTGGCCGGATCAGGAAGCGCAAAGAGTGCCGCGACCCGAACTTGGAAGAAGCCTAGATGTAGACAATTAGCCTCAAGAGCTTGCCCAAATTGAAGCAAGTCTCACCAGTTTGTCCATGTCGGGGGAAATGGAAAGAGCGAACAGCAAGGCGGAATCGACAACGGTACACAGCGGTATGCGGGACAACCTGGCCACGGGCATAAGTAATCTAGAATTGCAGTCAACTCGTTGTGCACTCACATATGGTTTCTCGAAGAGTATGTAGTCATTCATGATACCCGATGCAGTATGCGCAGTTTCACTAGTCAACTTGTCAACTTCTGTCTACTCCACTCCTAAGTATAGCATGAACCCACTTTAAACTATGTTTCGGGTCTCCAGATTGAAATCCGACTTCAAATGCGTACAGATAACGCAGAGCGGACGGGTTTGCCGACGCATCGAGCTCCACAGTGCCGTCAAAGTAACGGGTGACGCTGCACAGTATCAAGTTAGATCTTCAGACTCCTTAAGACTACTAGTCAACGTTGACTTACTCGGCGCCGACACTAACATCATAGATCTCCGCATGGCGCTCCATAGCAATGGCCATCGGAATCTGAGTACAAAAGTCGGTGAAAGCCGTGGGGGACAACGACATGTTGGCCTGCGATTGCGCTATAGCTAATTTTTCGTTGTGACTGAGCAAAGGACTCGGTGGGGTCGACGCTTGGGAGTGCGGCGGCAAGGAGGCTAGATAAGATACCAAGAAAGAGATTGCGCACAAGTAAGATGTCGAAGAAATGCGAATATCAAGCTTGGGCTCCAACAGACCGCAAGCGACTCACCCTTTTGTACTTCTGTGGAGGCAAGAACTCGCATGATGTTGTGGTTGAAAGAAAAATCACGGTGGTCGAATCGAGTATAAACCAAAGAGCTACCTTGACACGAGAGTGAGCCGAAGCAGTGGCTCGATGCCTATGACAGTTGCAAATCAGGGTCCGGTGGACCCGCTAAAACCGATCGATGTAAACGGTTTGTTTCGAGTTTCTATTTGAGCTGGAACGAAAATTCGGCATGCAAGTGGCACCGGGTCATTGTTTCCTGCGATATTCCATAGGACACAGCTAGTGTCCCCCCCGAGTCGCCATAACCAGGATTTGAGGCGGGGGATCAAATGTCACTATGAAAATTGTCAGATCGAAATACGGTACATTATCACGATAAAGATTTACCTTGGTCTTCGAGAATCACCGGCGGCTGGGCCCATGTGCTAGTCCACCAGCGTATTCCAGAGCACGAGCCCTAGCACAAGCCAGTTCGCCTCGCCTCTGGTTGATTTGCGATGGTTCTCGCCTTTTGGTAAGACGGTCGCGAAGGCGACAGGGAAATCAAACACCCTGCACTGCCACAAACGTATCCGGCTACTCGGTTATCAAAGCTAATCAGATGACTCTTGAGCCATCCACACTCGCTCAATATAGCACATCCATATGCCACCCTTAGACCTTACCAGGTGCTTGTAAATGACTTTATGTCATTCTAATCAGATTTACATGACATACAGTAAATTAAACTGATTCGGATCCCCCTTGCCCCCCTGATAATCCATCGACAACATGTACATCCCGCCCGCAGGGTTTCTTAATTACCTCGGATAACGGAAATAAAAATTCCCATCCTGGGGCCAGAATCCATGTGTACTAGAAGCGTTAGCAATATATCCCACCAAAAACTCGATCCCACAAACAAATATCACAAGTTGGTTTTCATCTTCCAAATGGCCCCAGCCACTTTGAACTCTCCTCTAACAACGTGCAAAGCCAATCAAAATTCCAGTAGCTATTCAGCCAACAAGGAAAGGCCAGAAGGCTCGATTGCGAATGATCAAGCACGTGGTGATAAGAACCAGTGATCGTCGCAACGTTTACCTGGGCTTGACGCAACCCAACTAGCCACAGCATCATCCAGCATCTATCGCTGTAAATTTAAAAGTCTTCGACATACCGTGGCGCATTTTGTCGACTCTTGAAACTCGTTGGTCGTCGGTTCATATGAGCGTCTGTCTGGTTCTCAGCCGCGTTTGGTGTTGCAATAAGGTTTGACATGTATGAGACGCCACACAAAAACATGCTACATTGCTCTTCACTCTACAAATACTACTGACATTATCTTAGGAGAGCACATAAATCAATGATTGTAGCAAAGGAAGTCCCTAGAAGAAGAAATACTTATCGCGGTAGTACCTTCATACTCACCCCCGCAGTGACGTTTTTTCGGAACTATTGATGAGCGCTCGGATGTGGCTAGCCTAATGACATGACAGGCGAATGTAATATTCCGTTTAGGGTAGATCCAGTACTCGGTCTCGGTGCCGGCGATCTATGAGGTGGAGGTCCAGATGCGCAGTTGTACGTATGTGGCCACCTCCAGTGGAAATCTTTGGCACTTGGGCAGTGCACCAATGCCATATCATCCGAATCTAAAGCCCAAGGCGTTTCCTTTCGCATACTTGTGCATTTACAAACACCCAATTTAAGTAAAGCGTACAAGTTGATATATGTAGATGGTGGCTTTACGCGCGCCTCAACTACAGCGCACGTCGCGGAGCAGTCTGCATCTTGCGTTGCTATTGTGATATGCGGAATAAGATGACAAGGTCGACTTCTCGGGATCTTTTGTCATGTCGTGAGTCAGCTGTAGCCTCCATGACCGGAATTGTATGGGTACGATGCGATGTAAAGAACCAGATCAAGGCTGAACTTGTTTCCTACCCTGCGCATGCTTTACTACCGCAGCTCGTTGGAGCTGCGGCCAATATCACTTGGGCGTTCGGCCTGGAGATACGCATACAGGCTCTTAGGAGCTCATATGGGGAACTAAGCAAACACTCTTGATTGAACACGCCACTTTACGGCTGAACAACGTTCGACAATCTGGGACCTTACTTTGTACCGAATTTCATTTGGTGTTCGATGGACTATTCGAGTGACCTGACTTTAAATGAGCAAACCCGCTCTTATCCATTCAAGACGTTTACCCATGCTGGTTCAATCAGCGCTAGTTTCTCTAATATTTCACATAAGGGGAGCCAATAAGATACCAGAACCAATAGCTACATTTCCAAAGTCTGGTCCAACATGTACATGTTTAACAGCGACCGAGACTCCCAGCCACAAAAACGACAAGATTCTGTTGGAAGGCGTGTTGAAATCATCCTGGTTTGGCAGCACTCGAGATTGTGGATAAGTTCATATGAAATCAATATAGCACATCAGCGAAATCCAGTGCCTAATAATCGGTAAAGAGTAGTCATCAATGTCAAAGATAAGAGCTGTTCCCAGTGCCGGAACTCGGCTGGACCGCTTGGGGAACAAGCAAGTCGAGGCCCAAGTATGTAAGAGCCACCCCGGGCTACGATAGCCTATCTCTCATATTTCCGTCATATATAATCATATAAAGGAGTATACGGATAATTTGTACAACGCGACAGCTTTTGGCGAGGTATTTGGGCTAGTGGTACCGGTGCGAAAGCGTCAAGTCATTTCCCCTTGCCGGGTCGATAAACAGCCGGTGGAGATTCCCGTGAGTCAACTGTTACTCACGGGTCAACATTCCCTGGCCGGAGGCAATGGCCCCCCTCGCGATCAGCCGTCAGACGGTTCCGGACCCAATAGCCTCGGCCTATTTCCCCCTTCCGGTAACCGGGTAATTAGAGTATTTGGGGTATATACGTAATTAAATTGCGGGGTATTTTCTAGACTGTCAATCAATACAAACCGCGTTCGGTATGTGCCCAGTTATCGCCGAGCACAGTCTACACAACTTGCTCACCGATGCGCGCATTGTGCACGGTATGATGAGGGAGTTTCGATGTCCAAGACGTGCTCCCTCGCATCGCTGAAATATAGCAAAATCGTTCGTAAATGCGCTCATTATGCCTACAGCAGTCTCGATTCTAATTTCATTTCTAGCGCGACTAAAATTGCACCGCTCGGTGCCTCGAAAGCACTGAAACCTGTGCAACCTTATTTTTTGGCACCTCCCCAACCCCGCTTGTCTCTTGCTGTCCAGGTTATTCCTCCCGGACATGCAGGTAGTGGTCATCCAAAAGCCACCTTCAACCGACGGTGATGCTTTACCTCGTGCTGTGTTCAGCGCTACACGGTAGTTTTAATCACGTCAGGAACGTCAGGTCGCAACGAGACTAGTTTTGAAATCAAACTAGGCAGCATGGTCGGCTCCGGCGGTTCTGTGATCGGCCCAGGCCACGTTCAGAATGACCCGACGACTTGAACGACGGAAAACGACCGGATCGAGCCAATGCGCTGTAGATCCTCTCGGGTCGTTTATTCTCTGGACGTGGCCTCGACCGGCTCTCAACATACCGGTATACGTGTTTATTGGACATCAGGATGAGCGAGATGAGATGAGCAAGCGCTCGTCTAGGCCTCATTCTAGGTCCTGCTTTGTCATCAAATCACCGTCCATGAGTACCCTAGCGGCGATTATGCAATATAAAACACATGGACGGTCACGTGCGGTATTCTCACAGTCATTTTTGCCAAACAAGCGCTCGATCGTCAGGGCAACGTGGCAAGTTCGCATCGCAAACGCCAGACGAACTCGACGATCGTGCAACGTCGGTTCGGGTTGCGGATCGTGTTTTCAAACATCATCAGTTGCCTACTTTCTTGCTGTTGGACGTATCAGGATTAATTCTGTGTCTGACGTCGGCCGATGTGATTTAGCTGGAATCCGGGTTGCTTCGGGTGATTGCGATCTATAGATATCTATTCCCTAACAGGTTTGACCGCATGTGTGGCTAGGGCGCAACACATTGGTTGTATGCTGATGCACGTAAGTCGAGTCGGAGCTTTTCTCGTCTGAGCTAGCTTACTGTGCTACCATCGACTTGGGTGTTGGAGTATCTCGTGTGTGGGATCGCTGTTTCTACATGTGGATAAATGCGCTCGAAATTTCAGAGCTCGCCGCAGTTTCACAACTCAAAAGTGCTGAAATTTTGCAGGAGCTGCTCGGGAATAGAGTTATGGGGTCGGTGTAGGCTACGAAAGCAGTCCTCGCTGAAACACAAACTTTGCCTAGGATGGGGTGGCTTTCGATCAAGAGAAGGGATCCACCTGAGAAGTGGAGATGTTGAGGTCAAGGTTCAGAGCGAATTGGTCCAAGTGAGGATCTACTGTGACTGAAAAACAATTAGGAAGATATGCGAATAGGAATAGTCGCGTTGGAGATTTCAGACGATCTTCAAGGAGGCTATTTGGAACGTTATTTTGAAAAACTTGCTATCCCGGTGGTCGTCGGGATCACAAACAATCACTGATTGAAGGCAGGGCCTCGAGGACACTATCGTTTGGAAATGATGGTGCTTTTAGGAGCCAATAGTCTATCATACATGCGCACATCCACCCTGTACGTTTTCGCTTGTTGAGATTTGAGGGTAGTGCTGAAAGTCTTTATTATTGGTCTTGGATGAATTAGTAAAAGAATGGATTACTAGGGGATCCATGCCATTAATAATAGTTCAGCCCTGACGGGACGCATATACAACATATGGGTGGCACCAACAAGTGGACATGCCGTGTACGACCGGTTTCCTAATGCGGAAGCCTATCGCATCGGTCCCGAGGTATTTCGTTATAGCGCCATGACCTGATCATGATGTGCACGAGCGCCACATCCAGCGCGCTAGTTGAAAGTGCAAGAGCCAGACGGTTGGAGTCGAGGAAGGGCAATAATGTTTCGAGTGGTGTAGATTATGTGGGGCGGCACTAGCTCAGGAGTGAGACAGTAAGTTACGAGCGGGTGATGACGGATACACCGACGAATCGGCGACGATGGATGGAATGCCATGGTGATCGGCTCCGAGATAGAGACGATCACGTGATATGGGGTTGGGTGTGTGGGATGACGTGTTTGAAACCTATATGGACTGTATAGGATGGGGGTATTCATGACGATGGTTTTGATGGTATCGATGGTTGTGTTGTTTCATTCGGGGCGATTAAACCACGTTGCAGGACGCTATGCCATATTGGAGGAAATGAGAGTGGAGTGTCTTTTGTGTCTGACTATCATGTCGAAGCGCCGAGAGGCCAAGGGTGTGTGTTTGCCGTGTGCGGAATTGTTCGCTCACAGCCTTTCTATGGTTGCGCTTGACCATATCCGCACGGGTGTCGCCGACCTCTTCTCCGACGACCTGCGCCTTGTGCTCGCTGCTCTGTGCACGACGTTGATGCTTGCGGCTCTCTCGCGGCTCTGGCCTCCGCATCGCCACCGGTAAGCACGGCCAAAGGAACACGCGGCAGCGCTTGACTCGCACAGATCTCGAGAAGCCCACCCCAAGTACCAGTCCAAGGCCCACCCCACCCTTCCCCCCATGCTCGCCGCCAGAGACAGCGCCGAGAGCCCCGATGCCCAGTCCCAGGCCGTCACCACCGCTCCGGGGCCCAGCACCAACGGGGTATTATTATTACTATTATTATTACTGAGCTGACACATCCCAGGCCCTCAACCAGCACTCGGCATCGCCCCATGGCTACGAGGTCGGCATCGCACACGACCGCGGCCAGCGTCGCACCATGGAGGACGCATACTCGTTTATCGTCGACTTTGCCAGCGTCCGCGGACAGGGCTACTTTGCCATATTCGATGGCCACGCCGGCAAACACGCCGCCGAGTGGTGTGGCCAAAATTTCCACAAGGTGAGTTGCGTATTATCTATCTGAGCTGGATATCATGTCTCTCTAGAAACTGCTCGCCCTTCTCGCCGAGCACAATGAACCCATCCCAGACATCTTCAACCGCACATTCCACGCCGTCGACAAGGAGCTCTCGCACATGGCGGCCCAGGGCACCACCCACTCGGGCTGCACCGCCGTCACCGCGTTTCTCCGCCTCGAGGATGCGGACGGCAAGGCTGTGTCAGGTGAGACGATCGCTCCCATCTAATCGCTCCCTGATTCCCTCAGATCCAGACTCGCCCGCCCGTCGCGTCCTCTATACCGCCAACGCAGGCGACGCTCGTGGCGTCCTTTGCCGCGGCGGTAAGGCCGTGCGTCTCACCTATGACCACAAGGGCAGCGACAAGCAGGAAGCAAAGCGCATTGTCGATGCCGGTGGATTTGTCTTGAACAACCGCGTTAATGGTCCGTCTTGGCTATTCCTATCTCGGCTCCAATGACGCTGTATGACATAGGTGTCCTCGCTGTCACGCGCTCGCTCGGAGACTCGGCCATGAAGGAGTTTGTCGTCGGCAGTCCCTATACCACCGAGACTGAGCTCTCAGAGGACGACGAGTTTGTCATTTTTGCCTGCGATGGGGTGCGTCGAGTGATTATTTACATGCAGCTGGCTAACCATTTGCAGCTCTGGGATGTCGCAGAGGACCAAGTCGCAGTCGACATTGTCCGCAACTCGGCACCACACTCGGCACAAGACGCCGCCAAGGCCCTCCTCGACCACGCCCTCGCAAACTTTTCCATGGACAATGTCAGCGTGCTCGTGGTCCGCTTTTTGCCAGTAACCAATTAATTCGTATGCATGTCTGAATTAAAAGGCTTATGAATCCCCTGTGCTTGCAATGTAATTTACCATTTACCGGTTATGGCGGGTGAATTGTAATTAATATCGTTGTATTTCCTTGTTTTTATTGTTCCAAGGCTGCGGCTTGGGTTTTGCATACAGTTTGCGTGCGGCTCTCTTGTGGCTCGTCGCTATGCGATTGCGTTTACGTGGAATCACATGGAAATGTAGACCTTTACCCAGTAGGAACGACTCCGAGGTACTGAGCCCGCTCGACCACCGGGCTGCGCAGAGGCCCGAGTGATTCTGATGGAGGTGTCCTGCCGCTGTGCCATACATCTGGGCAAGCGCAGCATACTCTAGATGACCCTACGATGTAGGGATTTATAAATCCCACCCCGCATGATGTATTGAATTTCAACGCAAATCACTTCATGATCGTCGGCGCGGGGTCTGATCCCATCTAGGGCTGGACATGACCAATTCACTTGGTGCTTTGGTATAAATGCGTGCATGTATTCGTGAAATAATGTCAAGTATCGTGCAATCGTACCTCTACATGCAACTCTACGCAAGTGCGCCCTGCACGACTCGTCAGTCCAGCTGCCACCTTTTTCACTCGGACGCACCATTGGATCCCAAGCCGGCAACACAGTCGGGTTTCCAGCGTCCAATACCTTGACCAAGTCCCGTGCTGCGAGCTGGCGCGGAACCACCACTTGGAAGACATACCTATCCAAATCGTTAGCAACGCATCCAAAGCACCAGTAACACACCACCTACTCGTCAAACCACCGATCAGTCATGACATAGTATCCCTTGTCGCCATTCACGTCTCCCCACGAGTTTTCGATCCTGTAGCGAACAGGATTTCCGTCCTTGTCGAGGTGTACGCCGCTAATCACCATCGCGTGGGTCATGGCGCTGTCCCCGGTTCGGAGGCGTTGTTCTTTAGTCATGCCGTACTTGATACCAAGAGCGTTCTGGGCGGGAGGTTAGTCATGAGGATAACCGGATGGGCAAGGACGTACCTTGAAGTCGTAGAGTTCGAGATCCATGATTCCGTGAGGCGAGTCGAGGAACTTGCCAACATCACAGCCAAAAAAGACTGGCTGGCCTGCGCGAATGCACTACGAGCGCGTGAGACAATGTCTGGTCCATTATCTACAAAAACTTACAGCGACAATGGCCTCCTTCAATCGCTTAGACTCGGTGTTGACGTCTGGGAATATCCGTGTTAGGGAGGTAAACTCGACCTTGGCTAACTTACAAGCAATGGTGCGCATGCCCCAGATATTTCCGAGGGCTTCGACAGTGTAGAGTTTACCATAGTCATTGCGAGGATCATTGATAAGCGAAAATGCCTCGAGGGCCTAGGCAAAAACGTCAGCGTGGTTATGTCCGAGACTGGGGATAAACATACCGGATACTGCTTGGAAGTAAACGCCTGCATGCACCCGTCAGCCTTGTTCGGGCGCTTGACAAACGTGGCGCACCTTGTAAAATTCGCGAGGAGTACCTTCCCAGGATTTGACCTTGCCATCCTTATCCTTGTAATCCCACGTAAATTTCTCATCTGGCTGAGGGGGTGCACCCATTGCTACGGTCATGGCCTTCCAGATCTCAGCCATGAATTCTTCTTTGACTGCCCTAGCTCGCATAACACTAGCTGCGTTCTCGCCTTTACTAAGCTCCCTGAGGGTAAGAGCCATCTCCCTGAGACGCGAGGTAAGAATGGAGTTGATGCCGCCCGAGTTGGAGGAGTTGTAAGACTCGGGGTAAATCGCCTGCGGAACGACGCCATATTTCTCGAGGAGATTGCGAGCCATGTCCCATTGACCGCCATCACCAATAGGGTCAGTGGCAAGATGACAGACGAGGCGCGAGTCGAGGGGTTTATCAGCGTGGTGGATCGAGAGCTCGAGGTAGTGGTTGGCCTTTTCAAACTTGTCGGCAAAGAACAAGTAGGATTGGGAGAGCTGGAAATTGTCGAGGTTGAGCGCTTGCATAATATGATATCGAAGGACATTCTGTAATTAAAACAAGGTTGAAGCGATTAGTGCGCCACGTGCCAAACAAAAACCCTCACAGTCGTTGCGAATAGCCAACAACGCCCGCTGGATTGTTGGTTCGTGACGGGTCCAGTAGCAAAGGGAATGGTGAGGTTGAAAACATGAGCATCAGAGACAACTACGTGAGGTGAGGCAATAGCGTTCTTGATATTGCTGTGAGCCAGGATGGTGCGAGCAAGACGGAGCTTGTGGTCCTGCAGCAAAATCAACAACAGTAAAAAAGATAAAATAACACTTACATCCTGAATAGACTCCTGCCACGACTTGACCAAATCGAGTGGGAGAGAGCCATCAGCAGAGACTGGTCCATTGGCAACAGCAAGGTCAGCAACCTTTTGGGCAAGTGACTCGACTGCTTGCTGCTCGATAACGGCCTTTTCCAATATCGAGTTGGAGGTAGAATTAGAAGTAGATTGAGTGGCACCCATGTTGCAATAGTATGTGGTGGTAGTAGAATGAAAGGGCTGCCGAAGAAAGCCTTCTTATCAGTCCATATGGGGCGGCCTGCGGGGGCGTTTAGCGCCGAATTTGGCAGCTCACGTGACCGTGCGGTGCTCGCATTTCGCCGCCACGTAAGGCTCGAGCTGCGGTTCAACTCCAACCACATCGGACCAAAGGTCATGCCCGTGCTTCAGAATTATATCGACTTTATTGTCAACTGGCTTACCCGACTTGTCATATTTATTCTCTCGTCGGGACCGGTCCCGCAACATGTTGCGTTTGTCATGGATGGTAACCGCCGTTACGCACGGCGCAAGCAACTAGAAGTCGCCGAGGGACATCTCGGTGGATTCGGTGCACTACGAAGAGTGAGTTTGGATATTATAAGTATAAATCAGCTCGTTTTGACGCGTTTGCAGATGCTAGAAATATGTCTCCGGCTTGACATAAAATGTGTCACCGTATACGCGTTCTCCATCGAAAACTTTAAGCGACCTCAATCGGAGGTGGACACCCTCATGAATTTGGCTAGAGAGAAGCTAGTTGAACTATCTTCGCATGAGTAAGTCATAGCCTTTTGTCTAGGCAACTTCACTAACGTGAAATCAGTGACTTGTTAGACAAGTATCAAGTCCGCCTCAATGTTTTGGGCAAGACCGAATTGCTTCCTCCTGATGTTTTGGAAATCGTGCACCGCGTAGAGGCTATGACGGCGAAACACAATGGGTGAGTGATAAGTATGGTGCTGTGATGTCTAGCATTTACATGTCGCGCAGGGCTATATTGAACGTATGCATGCCATACACGTCACGAGAGGAAATTACCAGTGCTGTTGAATCGATTGTCCGATCTCAACAAGCTGGAGAAATTGAACTAGAGTGAGTGTTATCGATAAATGATCAAGTTTGATTTCTTAAGCTTTTGACAGTGATATCACCCCCGAAACCCTTGAAGCCCGCCTTTACACTAAAATGCGTGACAGTCCAAAACTTGACATATTAGTACGAACAAGCGGCGTACACAGACTCAGTGACTTTTTACTCTGGCAGGTACGTGCATTATTTTGCACAGAGTTCCGATGCTAACACTCGGGTATAGGCGTGCGCAGATACCCAGATACACTTTTCGGACGTATACTGGCCCGATTTTGCACTTAGGGATCTGGTACCGGTATTATTAGACTACCAACGCAAGCAATGGGGTTTCTAGACCGTCTTTAACGTTTGCTCGATTTAGACTTTGTCTTGATTGTATACTGACTTTTGAAAGCGATATCAAGTCCTTTTCATGAACCAAATTATTGCCCCGATATCTGTATACATGAGATTTCAGCGAGTTGGTGCGGCTGGATCGCTATATGCATGGCATTACCCCCTCTAGTTCACATTCTCAGTACTATATGGATCTCCTACCATGGCGGAGCAGCACCTCTTCCACCTGTTATAGCTTTGGTCAAAAAATTACTCAGCTAGCATTAGCAGCATAGGGCGCGAGAGTACAAGACACATGGATACGACACATTTTTATCTGGATTTATCTCACGTGACATCTTGATGGCTTCCAGGGTTTGATCATGTCTACCACCTCACTTGAAACAGGTCTTCCCCCATCTTCTCCACTGAAATATACCATCGAAGGATGTAGTTCCCAATCATCAAACTATACGCCCGAACATATCCTAGTGGGAACACGATCTCAACCTATGCCGTGCTTTCAACTGAACAATATCAACTTACCAGGTAGACAAACCAGACGATGCAAATAGCCGCTGGTCAACTGAACGGCATTTAAATCCTGACATCCAGGAGTCGCATTGGATTATGCTCAAACTAGAACAGATGAGCATCGTGAGTGCGTACACTCGACTTTCCCATTCCGAGCCGTATCTCATCACGACGTGCACAGCGATGATCACGTTTGGCAAGGTCCGATCGCGCTTTTAGATACGTTGGATCGATCCTGATTTATATCGCGATCCTCAGTTCATTAGGCCACACCCGTGCAACATTTCGTCTTTTCGAGTATTTGGTGGACTCGGAACTCGGGACCAGGAGATGCACGAACTACTAAGCGGCAAACTCAAAGACGACAATGTGGCCCAGACGTTTGTGCTGAACTACAGGACTCCAAATGCAGGTGTTCCCTTTCCCTGTCAATATGTCAAGATTTGCCCAATCTCGTGAGTTTTGGTTGTTTGTGGAGTGATATCTGATAAGTGGATTGTAGGCCCCATGGCAAGAGTTATAATATGAGCATTTGGCATATTGCTTTGAGCGGGGTCTCGAACCCAGCATACGTGCGGAACATCCACGATGCGTACATCGACGTGGGTTTATACGTCTTTTTTCCAGACCTTGTCTAATAATCACCGCATACAGCACAAGGATACTCTTGCCCTTCACCTCGTCCTCAAACACCTCCGTCGAAACAACTTTCTCGCTGCCCACCACGCCCTCCTTGAACAAACCAACATTCGCACTGAACACCCGCGCGTTACCGAATTACACGATGCCCTAGTTTTACGTGGGGATTTGGCTGTGGCGGAGGAACTTGTTAAAGCCATGGCAAACAAAGACGGTCTGTTTGATTATTGTGCGCGTGTTGCTCCGCCGGTATGTGTGTGGAAGAGGATTGTCCCGCAGGATGGAGTCGCGCCAGTCGGGCGGGGCGGTCATCAACTCTGCTTGGATCCAGCGCTGGGAACCATATATTTGTTTGGCGGTTGGGATGGTAAGCTCTATCTCTGGAATACGACGACATAATCACACGATTGTCCCTCTCTAGGTACCAAGAATTTAGCAGACTTTTGGTCGTACTCCATTGCCGACAATCGTTGGACGGTTATTCATGAGGATACGGCTGCAGTTGGCGGGCCGAGCGCACGCAGTTGTCATAACATGACGTTTTATTCTAGGGGCGGATCGATTTATGTTTTAGGGCAGTTGAAGGAAGTGCCTCGCGCTGGCGGAAACCCACAGCCACAGCGCAGCGATGCTGATTTCTTCAAGTGCACAGTTGGTCCAGTTACGGGTGCGACGTGGACATTAATGAACCCTGCTGGAGTAGTAAGCCTTGTGTGTGTTTTTGCCATTCTTAGTATACCTAACTGGTATCTAGGAAGCGGCTGGTGGCCCACCTTCAATATCGGACCACCAGATGGTTATTGACGAAGAAATGAATTTGTTGTATGTGTTCGGGGGGCGTATAGAAAATCCATCGGATAGGGATGGAGTGCACTTGTACTCGGGGATGTACTCGTTCAACTTGATTTCCGAAACATGGTCGCATATATTGTACGTCAGACTCTTTATTCATAATTTTAACTGTTTCACGTTTCTCACTAGCAACGATCCGGGGCGGGAAGGTCCAACCCCAGCTCAAGTGAATCAAGTGAATATATATTCTCGCACAGGTATATCTGATGCCAACGTTGCCATTAAACGACTGGATTCATTCTGTTCGTAGGCCACGGCATGGTCTTATACCCACGTACCCACGAGATATTTATTATAGGAGGAAGGCGTAGTAACAACAAGTGGTCACCCGACATGTACTCGTTTGTCCAAACTCCGCTCTCAACGCAGCGATTAGCGTTTGATCCGTCGATCGCGAACGCGGCGAGTGCACCAAGAGTTTGCATTGACGAAGAACTGGGAGAAATATACGTGTATGTTGTTCAAGTTCTACCATGTGCACCCGGGGTTGCTGACCGTATTTCACCATGTTGTATAGTCTTATTTGGCAAAACGAGCGCGACCGGTCACGGACAGCTGGTCCAGAGCCTGCAACATTTGCAACGTATTACATTGACCAGAAGTGCTGGGTGCGCTCTGAGCCACGGCTTGGGCCGTTCAAGGCAAGCGCCAACGGCGACGTATGGGAGGGCCTAGATCTCCCCCGTCCGAGATCCGCCCATCAAGTGGTATACGATTCTACAAATAAGGTGTTCTACATGTGAGTCTTATTTGTTAAAAGCTAAAGCTCATTAGCTCATTCCGAATTTCAGGTTTGGTGGAAACTCGGGGGAGAATGATGCGTCTAGATTAAACGACTTGTGGTCGATGAAGCTCATCAGGTGAGTTTCTGTAACATCTGAAACTCATCCGGCAACTTAAAGTCGGGATTAGACCCACTGTCAAGGAGCTACTTAGGAAAGCCCTACTGGCGGTGCGAAAGTTTAGGTCAGTGTGTAATTGAAAAACGTTGAACTAGCTTGGTGTGTTTAATATACCCTGGTTTAGATTCAGGAGGATGTGCGACACAGTACCACCATTCGAAGCCCTCACCTACCTTCAAACTCAGGTTTCAGAAGTAGTCGATAATGATGACGAAGAAGAGGCAGCCGAGCTACGCGGACTCCTGTCTTACCTGCTTGGAAAGACGAGTAATGATGACCCGGAGCCAAAGGAGAGGGACAAACACTTGGAAGAGTCTGAGCGAAAAGCACGCCGCGAGTTGTTTGACTTCCTGATGCAGTTTGTCGCACCCAGCGAGCGGGAACCCGTCACTGAACTTAGAGACATTGTGGAGAACGTTTGATATTTCGGGAATTAACCTCGAGTGGGGCATGGGAGCAATGTAATAGTATAGTTTCAGGCAAGCAAATTGATATATGTGTGTACACATGTCTGTATATGCATTGATCATGGAATTAAACTAACACTCGACTGGTAGAGAGAATTGCAAAATTGGATTTCAGATTTGAAAATAGCCAATTCCCCGAGAGCTTTTGGCTGACTACAGGTCCGACCAAAAGGAAGCCAGGCTAGCCCGAGACAGACCAATTTATTTGTAAATATAGGACGGGCAGTATAATTCAAAGTTTCTTTAATTGTACGTGACCTTACAGACAGGATCAAACTGCTGGGCGGTGTACAAGCGTGCAAGAGCCGAACGAACGAACAAACAAACAAGTAAAGGAGGGACAGGCATTCCTAGAGAGGATTAAAACCGAGAGAGAAACAAATCAAAAGTGTCCGAAGCGAGAAGGGATTAAGTTGTTCCTTTTAGGTGCACAAGGCAGATGAGTGCATTTGCCGTTTGTGCACGTCTAGTCGCATGCGCATACAAGTAGCATGCGACCCCCAACCCACAATCTACTTTCTTTGTCGTTTAGTAACCGCCGAGGCCCAAGGCACCGAGACAGAGGCCAAACTTGACCTGGAGGAGGAGGTTGATGTTGACCTTGGTGAACCTATGCGGAAAATTCTTAGCGAGCGTTCAACGAAATACAAACTAAGGACTTACAAGCCAACGCAGATGCCAGTGAAACCGCCGAAGATTCCGCCCAGGCCAACGATGGAAGACAGGCAAAGCTTAAGCCCAAGGTCGAGCTTGGCGATGAGACCGAGGAAGACTTCGAAATCGGCGTGGCCGTACCACTTGCCGCAGTGAGTGGAAACGGACTGTTTCAAACAACCATTTAGTCAAGAAATGATTAGTATAACCGAGATTTATTCTTACGATGACGATTCCAGCCCAGATTTTGGCAATGACAAGAAGCTTCCCAGTCAATAAACCGAGTAGGCCAAGCTTGCATCCTTTGATGGCACCAATAGCAGCATAGAGAAGGCCTTCGATGTCAACGATAATGGACGCGTAATCACCACCACCGAGGCATCCGTCTACATGAAAATGTTATTAGGGCCTGAAGATCAAGTGACTCTTAAACTCACCGAGCAAGCCAAGTTTAACCTCAATCGCGGCCTGGAGCTGGAGGAGAATCCCTACAAGGTCATTGCCACCGTAGCAATCACCCCCATAGCAGTTTCTTCCACGCTCTTCAATAGTGGCGACCACATTGTCAACCTCAGGTACAGCGACGGCTATGGGGGAGGCTTGGACTAAAAGGCCGAGGGAGAGGAGGGCAAAGGCCACAATAGCAAGGCGAGACATGGTAGATTGGAAGACCATTTTAGTAGATGAACGAACGACTACTTTTCCAAGTAAGGGTGGGGTAGATAAAACAAGAGAAGAACAACTCAAGCCGATGCTGAAAGTGTCCAAGGTGACCGAGTTTTATACCACTCCAGCATACGTTGGAAAGCGCATCGTCGGGAGCTATTGACCAAGTGGATTCATTGTTCTCAGCCCCGCCTCTCTAATCCATTCAGAGGTCGAGCATCCGGGCTTCAGCTGGCGGAACGACTTCAAGGAGCAACCAGATTGGTCTCTGATTGGAAAGAACCACATTTTGGTCACGTGCGAGGGGGCGTGGCGTGCGGGTTGTCTCCCCGAGCTGTTCCGCCCCTCCGGAACGAAAAATAATTTGCCATCAAACGTCATGAGCATTTGAATAACGGGACTGGTGAATACACGGCAATATTCGTGCTATGATCCGCAATAATCAATTGCAACAAATATACCGGAGTTTACTCATAATAGTTCAGTGCTCGGCGTGGAACTTGATGGAAAGCGCATCGGCGTGCCCATATGGGCGTCATCAGATTCTGTTCCGCCTAAGTCCAGGTTGTCATGAGATGGCGGCTGCACGGGCTGACCGAGCCAACCCTCGGCGGCACAAGTACAAGCCCATAAAACGCCAGATATCCGCGCGGAGATACCATATACAAGTGCCCTAATTATAAGTCTTACCATAGATGTCCCACAGCTGTCTGGCAATGGTGTAATAGATTTATAGTAAACGTTAATATTGGTTTAATATGTATCGCGCGTTACGGATTTGGAAGGACATCGCGAGATGAGTACTAGTGATAAGCCTAAGCCTAATACACATGCATAGTAAAGGCAATGCTCTAGGATCTCATGAGAGGACAATCATAAGAGGTGCATGTAACATGCGATCTGACGGAGTTTTAAGTCTTGCTTAGCATTCTCCAAAAGATACTCCCATCTATATCCAAGAAACGACCACGATATCTCATGATGGACAGAGCCATGAGTTCGGCAAGATTTATCATATACCACATCCGGCACACGGGTTATATCATTCTTATCTCGCCGACAACACAAGAAATGAAAAAGACACAATGGAACTTCAATAATGTTAAACAAAAAAAGCGGAACCAAGCCCGAGTAATACAACAAGGTAGATACATCGAACGCACAGAGTGTCAAGAGCAAAGAGAGTGGATGGAATAAAGTAGAAAGCGGCACGCAATAAGCGCTATAGGTAAATGATGAATAAAGTCAATCAATCGGTCATGTTCTCTGCCTCTAATGCGAGGCTCAACGCTCGTGAGATCCTCCTTTCGGAGGAGGTAGAAGAAGCAACTGAATTAGGTCGTGATGATGGAAGCCCGAGTCCGAGAGCTCTCAATTCTGGGCGTAAGTTGGAACCTCCGTTGGGCGCTGACCCCACTGCAACCTGCCTTAGAGGGGTCGACGCAACCCGTGGGGGTGGCGTTATGGTTGGGCGAACTGGAGGCGTCGAAGATGACCGCGGGTTCTTCCAACCATTGAGTCCCGTAACAGTCTGAAACACGCTAAGTTCCCGACGAAGATCAGCTCCCTGCGCCCGTGCTTGATCACGCTCCCATTCGGTTTGGGTAAGTTTCTAAGACTAGTCAGCCAAAGCACGATTAGGCAGGGGTAATAAACTCACTTGAGCTACTCGATCGAGCTCAGCCTTGACCTGTTCTACATATCTCAACTTTTGTTTCGCAGTCGAGACACCCAACGTAGCCTCGCTCAACTTCTGGAGCCTGTCAAGTTCGTCATCTGCGAGCCCAAGCCCAACCACCTCCGAAACCAGAGTCTCGTAAGCTTCTTCGTATCTGTCAACCCGATCGAGGGCTTCCATCATTCTACACACACCAGTCAGACAACTTGAACCAAGCAGGACGCGCAAAGACTTACTCGTTGATGTCATATCGCAATCCCTCTTCTACAACCTTGGCTTCAGTTAACTTCTCCTCTGCCTTCTTCACGTTATTCTTTTCCTCCACCAACTTCTTTTCCAACTCAGCAACATACGCCCGAAGCTCATCCATCTGCTCTCGCAACGCATGCTCACGGGCCTGAAGCCCATTAAGCAAGACAGCACGAGCTTCGTGCTCAGCAACTGCCCGAGTTGCCTCTTCCGTCGACCGTTTGTACTCGGCAAATTCACCTTGCAGTCGCTTGTGCTCCGTTTCGAGTCGGGTGAGATCGGCTTGGGCTTGAGCGTGAGCCGCGCGGGTGTTGGGATCAACAGGCTGTGGCAATGCGGTCAATGTGTGTTGAGTACAAACTCGCAAGAGTTCGGCTTCGAGAGATGCATAGTCAGTTTGAAGTTGCTTGTATGCAGAGGCTTGACGAGCATGCTCCTCAGCGTCCATAGCGGCATCGACAAGGTCTTGCTCCAGTGAGTCTTGCTCGGCCTGTAGGGCGGCACATTGCGCACGCAGTTGAGCAATCTCGAGCTCTGCGGAGGAACCAGTTGAAGAGGGAAGGGATTGAGAAGAGGAAAGGCTATCTCGTGGCTGCTGAGCGAGTAGTTCCAGCTCTTCGACCTCCATGGCTCGCATTTCCCGTTGCCCATCCATCGCCGCCACCAAGAGCTCGTTCAATTCGGCTCGCGAGTCGTCTCCGCCATCGATCGAGTCGCCAAATCCCTTCCACCTCTCCGAGTTGCTCACTGACCACCCGGTGCCAAACTCCTTCGCCAATTCCATCAGATCCCCCTCTACCACCTTGACCGACCGCTCCAATATTTCAACCCTCTTTCCCTTGTCGGACAACGCCCATTCCAACGATCGCACCGTCCTATCCTTCTCCCGGATCTGAGCAGCCAACTCGCCATAAGCAACAGTGAGCCGCTCCAACAACATCTTGGTGTATTCGAGCTCCTTGGCAGTTCCCTCGTTTTGCCATGTTCGGCTGACTTGTAGCGCTTCGATCTCTGCCTCCGCCTCCCGTGCTTGCTGCTCGGCAATCCGTACCCGGTCCTTGTACGCCCGGACCCGCTTATCATACACCTGGACTCGCCCTTCATAAACTTCAGCTTGGGCCTCGGCCGTTGCCAATTCATCCTCAAGCTCGCGAATGCGCAACTCCTGCTCTTGTAGACGAAATTCAAGGTCGCGTGCGCGAACTTCGAATCGTCTGGAGGCATCTCGTTCGCGTAACCGAGCAGAATGTTCATTCATAGTTGTGCGGGCAACTTCGAGTTGGGATTGAAGTGAAGAAATTTCTGCCGTAAGCTAAGAAGATGTGAGTAAGATGAATGGGTGAGACAAGCTCTAAAACGTACCTTGCGCTTTTCATCGCTATGTATTCGATCCAGATCGTCGAGTTTTCGTTCCGTCTGACTGAGCTTACCTGTGCGTTCATTTACTTGCTTCAGAGCTGCCTCTGATCGTTCAAGCTAAGGCTTTGTCAGCATCAACATGACAACGATATTAGACAAGGGTACGTACTGCCGTTCGAAGTGCAGCCTCTCGCTGAGACGCCAT
Source organism: Ceratobasidium theobromae (assembly GCA_037974915.1). NCBI lineage: Eukaryota > Fungi > Basidiomycota > Agaricomycetes > Cantharellales > Ceratobasidiaceae > Ceratobasidium > Ceratobasidium theobromae. The sequence goes on from JBBBZN010000034.1 coordinate 109,765, forward strand.
GCCTATACAACAACACATCAACCAACAAACAAGGACCTCGCATCGCCAACTCACGTTGCTCACGCTCCGTATCAGCTTGCGCACTCTCCCGGAGCAATTTCTCCCGCACGAGCTCTTGAACTTTTGTTTCAAAGTGCGATGTCTTGTCTTGCAGCTTGGAGAGCTCGCGCTGGTGTTCCTTGCGAAGTTTAGCATTCTCTGCTCGAAGTGCATCAACCTAGAGGAACATATGAGGCTGAGACATCACCAGGAGTAAACAGTACGAACCTGCGTTCGAAGAGCCGCTGCCCCTAGGGTGGGTTGTGAACCAGATACTTTGCGAACTGGTGTCAGCGCAGACTGGTTCGGGTCCTTCTTTGCAGACAACCGAGGCAGTGCAGAAGCTAATAATACCCGTTAGAGCATTCAACCAAATGATATGAGGACATACAAGGTGTGAGATTCTCCTTCTCCTTGTTTGTCTTGAGACGCAGGACACCCTGCTTGGGGGCATCCATAGTGTGAATGTCGAAACTCAGTGCTGCGGAGATCATTAAATGAGCATAGGGTGGAGGGTAATGCGTTGATAGACCTACTCGAGTCTGTGCCCACAATCGACTGCCTCGTTGTTGTAGGATGGGCCAAAGTTATCATAACCCCAATCTGCGTGAGGAAGTCGAATTTGGGGTCAGCAAGGAAATGGTAGATCCTGTCAACAACAGTCACGTGACGGACGCGCATCATTTGAACTCATTTCGCGGCAAGTCTATGTTAATACAAAGATATCTACAATTACACATATGTACGGAGTGAATTGATCTCCCAGTAAGCCTCCAAAAATGCTCGAGGGTTGTTATCGACAACTAGATGCTATGTTAGTCTTCCCAGGCTCATTTCACGTGTACAGTCTGACGCGCGAAACTTACAATCAACACAGTTCCCTGGACATCCTGAGTTGGCATATTCGCTCCCTGCCCAGTCACCCTGAATTCCATCATATTTAATAAACCTCTTCCTGAACACTCTGGCACTTACGCAGAACGTAAGGTCAAACACGATTTCATGCAACCCAAAATGGCTTTCTATGTCGCAATTTTCGATCGTGAATACGGCCTCGGGAGAACCCCAAGTCTCTACGTGCACGCGTTTTGTCCCGTATTGCACTTCATCGGGGACCTCAAGGTCATAACGGCTCCAAAACCATACACTAATTCCCTCTCCCTTGGCACGGCGCATCGCAAACCTAACCCGTCCATCATACCAACAATCAACCAAACTCCTCCAAGAAGGCGACGAAAAACTCACCACCCTCCGCCAAGTTCGTTGAAACTTCGGCCAAACGAAGCAGACTTGTTGAATTTGACACCACACCCTTTGTTTTGGTTCTTCGATCCATCACATTCGTTACTCTCGACTCGACCAGACATGACACGATACGAGTTCCTCATATTGCAGTCCGGGCTGGTATGAAGTGACGCAAGATTGTAAGATCGGTTGTTGACTCCCTCGATGATATCAATCTCCCCGCCAGAGGGCCATTTACCTAGACGGGCTTACAGTAAGTTCACAACTGCGAATGATTTCACCCACCACTTGTGGTGACAGTCCAGAAAGCCGGCCATGTCCCGCATCCAGTCGGCATATGTGTCAAATCCAACACAATGACCGAATCGTCATACTGCTTCTTAGAAGCAATACGTATACTATCGCGACCGCGAGGCTTCCATTCCCCATTGGACTTGACAACCTTGGTGGTATCGGCTCGCATAACAAATTTCGAGTCGGAGGCATATGTAAGGTTATGAGATGTTGCATAATCCTTATCGACGTAGCTACAAGGAACAATTTCAAGTTGATGGGTAAACAAGTGGGAGAATCAATTACACGTACTTGACTCTACCATGTGTCGGATCATTAAAGGTCTGAAAGTAGAAAGCGCCGTAAAACCCGCTCCCGACAATCTCATCCTGGAGTTTAAACGCCCGGCCAGGAATTGGATCAGGAATTGAGAGAAACGGCGCAAGGGAGCAAGACGCTATAGGTGATAATAGTACAATCAACAAAGGACAAGGAAAGGAGGAGCTTTGGAGGCGGCGCATTGTTAGTCGAATTATAATGGTACAGATGAATAAGTTTGGTCCTAAATGCTCAACGAGCGAGTTATAAAGAGCGAAAGTAATGATCAAATGAGCTTAGCGGTTGAAGTTGTGCTTAACCCCTGAAATTCGAGCATAATACTCCTATCGAAACACCACACGTGATCATGATTGAAAGTTCATCTTGCATACACTCGTTGCCAAACACAGAAAACATGGTTGCACAGGGGGAGGTATCACCTTGAAGCACATGATTCCCAAACCAACATCCACCGACGAAAACCTGTCCGCTCTCACTCAGGCTGGTCCTGGTTAGGCGGATTTTTTGACGAGTCGAGCAAGAAATCTCGCAACGCCGGAGTCACTTTGTATCCACAAAGTTCCATATCCTCCAGTGCAAGATCGGCCCTCGGATCGTTCTCGAGCACACACCTCCTAACAAGCGCATCATACACGCGTGCAGAGGGAAGCCAATTCTTCTTTTTAATATCTTCAAGTCGCGCAAACGCCGATTCGTAGCTTGGTTGCGTTAAGCTTAGTAAAATAAGCCTCGAGTAGGTTTGGAGTGTGGGCTTGAGACCTCGCGAGAGCATATCCTCGTATAAACGTTCTCCGAGTTGTGCGTGAGAGATGCTCAGGCAGCCGGCAAGAAGGATGTCGAACGTGTGAGAAGTAGGAATAGCCTCGAGTGCGCCGAGTTCTTTATAAATACCGATCAGGCGTTGCATATCGGATTGGTTGACAGCTGCCTGGAGAATTGCATTGACCGCCTCGATATTGACAGGACGAGCCAAATCTGAGAGGATTTCCCATGCATGGTCGAGGTTTTCGGTTGATTTGCCAATGGCCGCAACGATGGACGAAGTGCTTTCGGGGAGGACTGGAACGCCGAGAGCTTGGAATTGGTTGAGGGCTAAAAATGCATCGCGCAACTCGCCAGCTATGGCGTGGGCTCCAACAAGTGGCGCGAGATGTTGTTCCTGGATTCTTACCCCAACTTCCTTTAAATACTGCAAAACGGAGAGGGCGAGATTCGGTAAACCATGTCGGCAGGCAGTGTTAAGCATTTCGATGCATAGAGGTTCTGTAGGCTGAGCTGGTGTTTTTAGGGTAAGGTTCCAGGCCCATTGTGTTACTTCGGCCTTTTAGGATGAGTTAATCAAGACGTATAATTCAGACGCGGACGACTCACGTTGAGAACATCTGCTCCTGACATGAGAATCCCCATACGAACTTCCTCATTGATCACACCTAGCACCCCTTGAGAGTTGATGGCCATTTCCATGGCCAGTTTTGGCATTCCCACCCTGGCCGCTAATAAAATCACGGTTCGAACGGATTCGACGTTGGGGGGAATCCCTAGCCGATCCATCTCGCTTAGGAGTTGAAAGGTTTGCTCCAGGTTTTCCCTTTGCGATAGTGCATCCAACAGGTGTTGATATGTGACGGTATTATAACTGCAGCCATGTAGTTTAAACATCTCTAAAGCTTGAGCCTCTAACACTAGGTCTGCGGCGGTCGACTGTGGGAATATGCGTTATAGATCCACCGATTCACGCTGCAATGCACAAGTACCCACCTTCAGCACATAATTGAGGCCCTGTACTTTGTCTCCCACGCCCATTGCCAGCATATCCTCAAATATCCTCACAGTTTCCTTGAACAATCCAGCCCTGGCAAAAATATCGAGCACGATCGAATACGAAAGTGCATTTGGCTGTACACCTCGCTCTAAAGTCGAGCCCCATAGTTTAATAATGCCAACAACGTTTTGGTCGGCGGCACGGACTGCAAGTGCCCGGTTCAGCCAGCCTACGCCTGAGGGGGTTTGAGGAATGCGGATCATGTCAGAATCATAGAGGCGCCGCTTGATCTGTTCCGCGTTGGATGCTGATGCTTGACCCATCAATTTGAATCAATGTCTCGCAGGAGAGGTGCGTACCAGTGCCATATCTGATAGCATTTGTCGCTGCTGAACGAGCCTGTGAACGAGAATGAAGGTTGAATGTTCTCTGAACTGCCCTCCTCAATGTAACGACGGACATCGGGAGAAGCAAAATTGGCACCCAAAACACGTGACCCGTTTAGCGCTTATGATAAGAGGGAATAAAAATTCCTACCTGCCTCGATCAGCACCCGTTCATGACACTCGCTGCCGTTGTCGCTCGAATACTTCCTCGATAATTTCAATACAATTAGCTTTTTCCACGCTGTGTTACGTTCTTTTTAATATGCTTTGCCTTCTCCTTATCACCTCCGGGCTCGTTCGCACACGTCCTGGAGGACATTTTGAGGGCATAGAACGACTTCAGCTTTGCTTTCGCTAGCAGCTCCAGCCTTTGGGCAATGACGGTCTCCTAGATAGTGGCAGAAGCTATATCTCCACGTGTACATCTTACATACTACCGCCATATCAATTTATGCCTTTGCACTCGCATATTCACTGCGCGTATGTGAAAAAGAAAAAGGCCCGGATCACGCAAAGACCGTAACATGAACTCCAACAAGAGCCGGCATCGCACACGCGCAATGCGGGAGCCAATCAACGCGCCTTCTTTTACGACCGCTAATGTCACCTTGCTGCATATGTTCATATGAATTGTCACATCAACCGAGTAAGCACTCACGGGGTGAGAACGCTCGATTTAGAACCGGGGTTTGTGTCAACTCACAGTTATATAAGTTGATCGGGCAAGTCATGCTGGACACCCTCCCCACCTCCCTCCTCCAACATGGCCACTGAAGCAATCCGACCCGCACCGACTGTTATCCAAACCACTTCGGAGCATGCCCCGGGAACGCCGACCAGCTCAAAGAGCACATTTCCCCAAGTTATCCCTGATGTTGCGACTCACCAAGGCCGCAATCTGATTCTATGCTTCGATGGCACTGGAGACCAGTACGACCAAGACGTGGGTAATTGCACTTTACGACGAGGCAAACCAACTAATATTCTCACAGAATTCCAACATTGTCCGGTTCGTTCAACTTCTCAAAAAGGATGACCGCTCAAAACAGATGGTATGTTCACTCGGACTTTAATAGCACAAAGCAAACATAACTCTCCTCAAAGGTCTACTACCAAGCCGGCATCGGTACGGGCGTTGGTCCAAGCCCGAAGGGCAAGCTCTTCACTAAGGTCTCGCAAGTCATCGACTCGGCGATTGCAACGGGCTTGTCGGTTCACGTACGGGGTAAGCAGCCCATCATCTTCGCTGTCGAGCACACGTTTGACCTGTCATTACGGCAGGCGGTTATGAGTTCTTGATGCAAAACTGTTGGTACTCTTCAATTTCTTAGTGATGGCCCGGCATTGAATTTCAATTAGATACCGAGGGTGACAAGATTTCTTTGTTCGGGTTCTCCCGTGGCGCATATACGGCTCGTGCACTCGCCGGAATGCTGCAAAAGGCACGCCATCTTCCAACCCACCGATTTATCAAAACTAATTTCGGCAACAGGTTGGCCTTTTACCCGCGTACAATCACGAGCAAGTACCCTTTGCATATCACATGTTCAAACGGGACGATGAAGAGGGTTGGAAAATGTCAAACGGGTTCAAGCGCGCGTTCTCCATTGACGTCAAGATTGACTTTGTGGGGGTGTTTGATACTGTCAACAGCGTTGGTGCGTGGCACAATCGGACTTGTCAAAATCCCTCAACTAACATTCCGTCATACCTAGGGATCATCCCTCGCGAGTTGCCGTTTGCTAAAACCAACCACCTCATTCGCGTTTTCCGGCACGCGGTTGCGTTGGACGAACGTCGGGCCAAGTTCAAGGCGAATCTGTGGGGACGTGCGACCAAGGACGAAGAAAGATTGGGCGATGCAGGAAAGCGCAAAACGTATCACCGTTCCAAGACTCTCGATGGGATCTTCAGCTTTGTGACAGGAGGGGGAAGCCACCACCGTGATGATCGCTCAGATAGGAAGCGCCGAAGCGCTGAGCACGAGGATGAGCATGAGGATCAACCTCATGTGGGCCACCACGGCGGACGAGATTGCTCAAGCCCAATAGATCGCGGTCATGAAACTGATGTCAAGGGTTAGTACGTCGCCCATATTGGGTCTCCCTACTCACGCCCGTGTTTAGAAGTCTGGTTCGCTGGTGCACATTGCGATGTTGGTGGAGGATCCGTCCCCAACCAGGTTCTCAACAGCCTCGCCCGGATTCCTTTGCGCTGGATGATCCGCGAATGTTTCCTCAACAACACGGGTATTCTCTTCCACTCTGCTGAACTCGAAGAAATCGGAATCAGCCCTGCTTCGCTTTGGCCGGTTGTTAAAACCCCGACTCCCCCGTCACCGCCCCCATTCGAAGAACCAACCAAGCTCACTAGCGGAGTGCCACCCGCGGTCGCCACTGCCCCTGCCCCTACTACTACTCATGTGACCGAGGCCACTGGCGCCACACTCGTCGACAGCCCGCTTCAATCGCCAGAACCGACGGCCGACGCGATCATCGATATGCCTGAACCCGTGGCAAAAACACTCGTTCCCTCGAAACCAATAAAACTCGGCTGCGAAGAAGACGCCAGGGACTCACTCATGCCAGTCTACGACCAACTCTCACTCGTCAAGTGGTGGTGGATCCTCGAGTTGCTTCCCATGCGCCAGAGGTATCAACGACACGATATGTCTTGGCGCAGTTGGTTCTCGTAAGTTACGTTATTTGGGTTATGGGCGATGTGTGATCTGACAGGTTAGAATTTCTGAAAGTATCAATATGGGTGGTCCGCGTGTCATCCACGGACAAAAGCGTTTCCCAACTTATGTGCACAGATCTGTCTTGTACAGGATGCAGCAACTGGGGTACAAGCCCCGCGCCGAGCTCTTGGCAAACCCGGGCCCTGTTTGGGTGGACTGAGTATTCTGGGATTTTAATTTTAGGTTCGGTCGACGACTACTGTAACGATGAGGTTCTGTGATCATGTTTCATGCTTAGCACTATAATATTTTCTGGGGAATGTAGTTGTATATATATTGCTTTTGACAAATGTCACGATCGTACAAGTACAACGGCAAACGGGGATAACCAGGTAGCAAGAAAATACATGTTAGTCCGAGAACAATGAACAACAGATAGCGAGATAACCAGAGAATACAATTTCAGTTGTGTGCGATTCGCACTTAGACGTTTTTCCATCGTGCACCTCCCCATCCCACAAGTCTCGCAAATGCCTCGTCCCGACCAACAACAAAGAGGAAACGCTCCTCTACGACAGCACCGCCCTTTGCAAAGCGCACAACCAGTCCACCCAAGGAAGTTTTCCTCACGCCCCGAAGGTCTTGAATATCAACCTTGATGGTCTTTGTATCCTGTGCAGTTCCAGACGGGGTGGAAGCATTCGATGGAAAGAGGGGATTAAAGGTCAAGGAGGTCGAGGTTATCATGAGCATCCCAGGGCGAGAACCATGCTGCGCAGGAAAGCCTAAACTATCTTTAGAACCACATCATTTTAGAGTAGCGCCAACATACTTTGTTCAGGTGAAGCATGGACCGCGTTTGAGCCTTTGACGCCTCTTGCATCGTCTACGTATTTCATCGCCCGGCCGACCCAGTTCCATGCGTTTACGGCACTCGCGCGGACCTTGTCTTCTTGAGATGGACTCGAATTCGACGCGTCAACAGGGACAACCAACCCAGCTCCGCCGTGTTCGTCGTCCGTACTGAACCCATCGTCGACTAACGACAGCATAGAGGGGGACGGGCGCAACGAACTCTCCGTCACATCTAGTGTAGACTGCGAAGTCAATCCCAACTTTGAATCGGTCGCATTTGTTTTGCGCTTAGGCCGTTTCGGGATTCGTTCTGGAGTGACACGTTCGCCTCGTGCTACGCGCCGCGAGATGAGCTCCATGGCGACTTCTGCATCAGTCGGTGCTTCTGAAAAAGGAGCGGGGGTCCCGGGGAGTTGTTGTATGACTGGTGGTACGAACCAAAACCAAAAGCCCAAACCAAAAGTAACAAACTTAGACGTGTTTTGCACAACCAACGTCCCCACAAAGAGTAGGCTCAAGAGGATAATATAAATGCTCGTCACTTCAGGGCGGCGGTGTAAAAATATGCTAAAAATAGCGCGTCAATACTCGTCGCGCATGGAAAAATTAGATTGACACACTTTTTAATCCGCTCGTGGAGATCGGCAAGTTCCTCGGCCAAATCGACGAGCATAACCTTCCAGTCTTCCACCTCCTCAGCATCAACCCCATCCAACTGGCTACCAGTTGGATTTGACATTTGTTCAGCAGCCGCTTTGACCTTTTTACCCCGTTTTTTCCCAACCCCAGTCACGAGCTTAGTGACCTCCCAAAACCCAAGTTCTCCAGACATGCCTACACCAGGTATCCCACCCTTGATAGCTTTACCCAGTTTTTCAGCCTCCTTAGCTGCCTCTCGTTTCCGCCGTATTTCTTCACGCGTGACAGTGCCTCCAGAAATAAGCGCATACAATAGGCGCCCGACGATGAGCGGGCTCAATAATCCACAGGCCCATGCAATCCAGTAAATCGCGCACCAGAGGGCGCTTTGGCGCGGGTTGCGCCAAGTAGACAGATGCCAGAGGTAGATCAGCGTGGGGACATATGCGGGGTATACCGCAAGATACAACCGTTGAGCTGCACTAGATGCGCGGGTGAGCTTGAATTTGCGTTTGGAGCCGTCTCTCGGAGGGCGTGGTTGTTGGGCAATATAAGGATAGACAAGTGCGGCGGCGAATTCAAATGGGGTACGAGGGTTTGCAAGATGAGGGGGAAGCGAGTTTGTGCGGCCAAGTGGGTGATTGGATACCGTTGTCCAATCTTCGTCGTCCTCACATGCAGGAGTGTGGAGGTCTGGATGATCGGGGTCGATCGCCACTTCATTTACTCTCTATTGAGCATGAGTTACTGTTTAAAATTGCACCCAAAGCCACACGTACCGACGCAAATAGTCGTAGGTAGCGCTCCATCTCCTCAGCATCGTACATCGCCCGCAGCTGGTCATCCGTGAGGTTCGCATTATTTAAAGTCAAGACTGAAGCACCGCTCCCGCGTCGTAAGGGTTCGGGTCGAAGTTGGGTTGAAGCGCTGGGATCTATTGCACTGCCAACGGCGGTACTTGATTGGGCCCGGTTACGAAGTACTGGGGCATTAATAGATGAAGGTGATGGCGAAGGTTGCCGATTGGGGTGTTGGGGTGGCGGTGTACGTGGAACACTGGAGATTGGATTGTTGCCTTGAAATTGAGGACCAAGCCCAACATGGCCACCGCTAAGGCCTCCTAGGTCAGGGATACCAGACCACAACACAGACGGTTCGGCCACTGGTTGAAGTACTTGTGATGGGAGGTTGGGCTGTGAGCGGTACGGCGGCACTGTTTCCTCTTTCCAGAGCGCGGGTTCGTTGTCTAAAATGTCGTTCGAGTCTGAAATTACAACTGGAGTAACGAGAACGGTAGGTGGAGAGGCCTCAGTAGATAAGAGAGATACAGTGGGGGTAGGCGTAGGCAAAATTGGATCTGATTCGCCATTTGACAAAGTATTTTGTGGTGGGGAGATAGCAGGTAAAGTTTGCCTGCCTGTCCATTGATCCGCTGTAGGTGAAGGGCCAGGCGATCGTCTATGTGGGAGAGGAGGAACTGGCCATGGGGATGGACTTGGAGAATGAGAAGCGCGGTTCAACACGCCTATCGAGTCCGGACCAGTGACACTACGGGGTCTAGTAAGAGCTGGATGGGTCGGAGGGGGTAAATAATCGCGTTTTGATATTGAAGATGGGGCATTCGCGAGACTATGACGTTTTGGATTATAGGGCTCTGGGGACGGGGCCACAAAGCGCGTAGCCATGTTGCGGTGTGGAATCAGATCTAGAAGTGAATGCAGCGAGTTTGGCATGCTATATATTATGTCATAAGTGGCTGTGCGCTAAGCGCTGACCGACCATCCCTCTTCTGTCCTCGTTGGGGACATGCTCTGGGCAAAATCACTTCGAACGGCCATTGTGTCTGGTGGCCACACATGCTACCTCAGCGAGAACGCTATGTTCGACGTCCGCAACCTTCGGCGCAGAGTAGCTATAACACGGTGGATACGACCGGTAGCACTAGCACCGCCGCACCACCTATAGCACCGACTCTTGTGAGTGGCACGTCTGAGAAACAATTTGAACATTAATCCAAACATAAAACAAGGCCAACTCCCGTGACAGCGCAAATGGAATGCTCTTGGAATCTGACCCGGATATCAACCCCAAGTCGGCACACCAGCGGTTATCTTCCACGGTGGGTGGTTACGCGTGCTAGATTGTCGTGGTGATACAAAAAAAATATCTGTGCATAGCCAGTGGACGCAACTAGGGCTGGGTATGACGATTATGGCGCCGAATTGGACAAGGACGCACGTGTTTGGTCGGCCTACGTCAAGGAGGCCGAGCAGTGGGATGATGAAATGGTAGATGGTTGGAATAGGTATGTTTTTGATAGTCATAACATCATGTTGCTTCCTGAGGAGACGTCTTTCAGATCATTGGACGTAATACTAGGTAAGATATAATGTAAAATGTGGCGGCACTAGCTTACTGAGGGGGACCCCGATCGAACAGTATTTGTGAGTCCTGGAGCTTCTGGAAAACATACACGAGTCTCATATAACACAGGCGGCGCTTTTCTCAGCAGTTTCAACAACGTAACTACCCTGCATATACGTCAAGCCATGATACTAATTTATTCACTAGTTTCCTAGTAGAAAGCTCCAAGAAGCTCCAACCGGACTCGGGAGACGTCTCCGCCGCTGCATTACTGGAAATCACTCAGGTTCTACGGTCAATGGCAAACAACCAATCTGCTCCACCCCAATCCACAAACCCATCAGAATTCACCCCTTCTCTTGCCGATATCTGGATTAATGTCCTCTGGTTTCTGTCACTGGCTTTGAGTGTCTCCGTTTCTCTTGTTGCAATGCTCGCTAAGCAATGGTGCTATTCTTTCATGTCTGGCCGCGCGGGGCAGCCGCATATACAAGCTCGTACAAGGCAGAGGCGCCTAGAAGAACTTGAGCGGTGGAAAATGCCTGAAATACTTGCGTTTCTACCTTCTCTCATGCATCTATCGCTGTGTCAGTTTAGTTACTATTCCTGACGCTGGAAATTCTTACTGAGGTATAATCTAGTTCTCTTTTTTGTAGGACTCATTATCAACCTTTGGAATACCCATATAGGCGTGGCGGCGCCTGTTCTCGCAACGACAATATTTACTGTGTCGTTTTATGCAGCTACGACAGTTCTTCCCATCACTTATGAATTATGTCCTTACGGCACTCCCTTATCGCAGTTTCTCAAGGCGGCTCCCAGCAATTTTGACGCTCTCAAACGCATAATTTCAGCCGTGCTTCGCAAGGTCACGAAGGTACTCTCGAGGCCTGACCTTGCCGCACGAGCCGTGCAGGGACTTTTTACCAATACACCTCGAGGGGCTGGTGGAGCCGAACGGGAAAAGAAAGTCGACGAACCAGTCGATCCCGAATCCCTCATGGACAACCTCACAAGTCGCGCACTTGGCTGGCTAATCACGAACTCCCAAGACATGCGCTCGATCGATATCGCACTCCAAGCTATCGCAGGGGCCGATCGTCGATTACCTATCAAACCCCTTTTGGACAATGGTGCCCATCATCTCGTCACCCAGCGGTTCAGAAACTGCTTCCTTTCTCACCCACAATCGGGTTTTTCGTACCTGTGTAATCCGAGTTTACTTGATGCTGCATCCCTATACGGGCGTGGTTTAGGCTTTTTCATGTCGAATCCTCAGTGTATTGCGCGCATAGAAAACGTGATCCGCAAAGGACCTGGAGGCGGGTTTGCGATCCGGCGTGCATATCAATGGCAAGTGCTAGTATTTTACTCGCCAATCTGGATCTACACACTGACTACATTTTCTAGCCTTCAGCATGACTACGCTCACTCCCGACCCAACATCGCCACTTTTGGCCTGGTGGGTTTGAGTACATGGTGGGAAATGCGACTCCACACGGGGCAACCCGCACCAGGAGTTCTTCCTGATGCACTCTCCATGATCAAGCGGCACGCACAAGGCGAAGCTGTCCTACACCCAAGAGCTCTAGTCGCGTTGATCGATACCGTCGCCGAAGAGGCCCAACACTGGATGCGCCGGCTCCCTCCCCGCGAACGCGCACAATACCCAGTACATCTCCTCCGTCTACTCGACCAAATGGACCAGCTTTCATTTTCCCATGCTCGACCCGCTATTGCAGTATGCTTTACATCTCTCGCTTTTGTTTTCAACGAACACGATACGATCGACGATACTTTACAGAGCGCCGGGATCCAATCACCCGGTCACAAACTTCTTAGATATTATGCTTCGAATTCTAGTCGAAATCGGGATGCAGAGCCTCTCTTGGTTTATGGACTTTTGTGCCTATTGCGCGACCGACACGCGTACGAACTGAGCGATACGGAGATTTCAGCCGTCGCTCAACAACTGGCTGCCGTCTACGAGATCAAGCCTCCCCCCTCTGAGCGCCGATTGCCATTTATCTCTCCACCGACAGATCTAGGTACACTCGCCATCGAGACCATTTTACCCGCTCTGTCGCCTGTAGCAACCGACCCAGTGTCTGGTAAAGAAGCCCGAGGACGGATTTTACAGGCTTTTCTACCGTATTCGTACATGTGGGGCGCAAAAAGCGCAGAAATCTACTCGATGCTCGCTGAGAGCCTTCGCCCACCACACTCGGACGCACTCCAACAAATTTGGAAACGATGGCTGGGTTCTCAGTGGACAACGTATTATGCCAGCGATATGCTCAGCCTTTTAGAACGTCACCAGACGTTTCTCCATCTTCTCCATCTCATTTCAACTGATACTCTGGAGTACGCGGCTGTCCCGTTTGCGATGGCTCACTGTTGGTCGATGGCGAACCATATTGTTAAATGGAATCGCCGGTGGGGAAACCAAGCCGGATATAGCTCGTTTGGCACCCTGTTGGGGGCTATTATTTCGCAGATATCTACTTTCATTACCGAGTGTGAACCGACAGCCCCCTCACGAGGGGTCCCCCTCTCCTCATTGCTCACACGTATGGCCGAGGCTTGGCTTCCTCAGCTTGAAATATTGGCGAGTCGGGTGCCAGCGGATGTTTTGAATAGCGAGATTTTGACATTGCTTTCCGAGAGTTATACTTCAAACAAATTGGCAGAAATCGTAGATAGATTACAAGACGAATGTAGTTCACAGATCACAATTCAAGAACAGTAAAGTTGTTTTTATTCTACGATGAGCTAGAAAAAGCAAGATAACACACGGGGCAACGAATACACGAAGGATGGGGGTACAAATATAAAATCTAGATTGAATTTACAACTCTATCTTTCAAAACTGATCGAGCTTTTAGGACAACCTCGTCCCATTCCCCATCTACGTCAGAGAGCCATGTGATTGCCCCACCCGCACCATAACTGAGTTGATCCCTATGTGCCACAAGGGTGCGAATGACGACGCTGAATACAGCTCGGTTGTCTAGACTTAGGAAACCGAGGCAACCTGAGTATATGCCTCGTCGCGGGGATGTCTCGAGCGTATCTAATAATTGTACAGATCGCAACTTGGGAGCTCCAGTCATTGAACCTATGTGCGTGTGAAATAACATTACAATTCCAGAATACGAACGCGGCTTACCTGGAGGGAAGGACCTCCTGATACCTTCTACAGTACCAACAGACGGCAGCAGCGCCCCAGTGATAGTGGACACCAGCGAATATACATTTTCATAAGTTTCAAGTGCAAAGAGTTTCGTTACGTCTACGCTCGACGCGCTACAAAACTCAAGCAAATTCGCGCGAATCAAGTCGGCAATCTAGCATAGTGTGAATCAATCAGCCATCCAGAAAACGTATTTGCGTACCATGAGATTCTCTGCTGTTTCTTTTGGATCATTTACGAAATCCCGAATGCGCTGCATATCGTTTTTGTATCGCGCAGCATCGCATTCTGCCTTGCGAGACCCACAAGCTGGTAATTTGCATAACCCGCCGCACATGCATTTGCTCCGCTTCAAAGTCCCTTTGATGGGCTTCATAACCGCCTGACGTCCATTTTCCCCATCAAATCGTATGAAAAGTTCCGGCGAACACGACATTATTGTCGTTTGGGTAGCCGGAAAGGATATAAATGCAGCGTGGGATGCAGGATTATGGACTCGGAAATGGTTATAAACAGCTAGGTAATCAGGAGTCGTTTCGGCAGCTGGTGCCGTGTACTGCCCAGTGAGGCAGAGCTCGTAAGAGTTTCCGTCCGCAATATGGGATTTGCAAGTTTTGATGGCCGATTTGTATGCTTCGGGTGTTGAATTATAGGAAAAGGAAAGCGGGAGTGGTTCGGCATGAAGCGGAGATAGAGTAGGTTCATCAGCATCCCGCAAGCGTTCGAGTCGTTGCCTGACTGTGTCCACCCAGCTATCAAATTCGCGGTTCAGCATCCCCACAGATATTCCTGTCTCCTGCTCGAACAACGTTCTAGTCGCAGCATTGCGTTCGTCACGGATTAAACCAAACGCAGTCCACGACTTGTTCCAGTGGTCATACGAGATCAACCGATCGGCAAACATGAACTGAGCGTCGGGTGCATGTGGGGCGGATGAATCGTTGAGGGAGGACGGGATATACCCGGGGAGCGCTCCAGCTTTCATCTCATACCCAAAATACCCCACAAACCCTCCAATAAACCCTTCACTGCTTTGGCCAGTATCCACATGTTGTGCTAAATCTTTTTGGATTCGGTCCACCCAGTTCCAAAAGGTATCACCGGTCCGCAGTTGGAGCTCCTTGAGTACCCCACACGATATAATATGGGTGTCGAGGTTATAGGAAATGCATCGGTCAAGCGTGGCAGGGCCCATGCACGAAAATCGCGCAAAATTGTCGCTTGGCGCAGCAGCAGCCGAGTCAAGCCAGAAGAAAGGTTGGTCGAGGGAGTAGGATGTAGCTTTGAATACGAGTTCTGGGCGGCTCTGGGCAAACGGCAGGATAAATGAACTAATATCATGCTTCTCAATCCGATAGCAATTGTGATAGGTGGTTGGCTCAACAGGTTGCTTTGCAGATCGTTGATCCGCGCGACTCGGTTCTGCGTGGTTCAATACATTGAGGTCTCGGATGTTGGTGGCCAGGGATGTGCGTTCTGATCTACCGTTGGCCAACCAAAACTTGTTCACGATTCCCATAAAATTGCGAAGGAGTTGCTTCCCAGCGTCCACACCATAATTAGAACGTCGGGAACAGATAGACTCAGGGTGAAATTGGACACTGTAGAGAGGCAAAGTCTTATGCTGCAGACCCATAATTTCGTTATCGTCCGGGTTGGTCGCAATAATTTCGAACTCGAGAGGTAGAGCTATGACGGTTACTTATCAGCAGGAGTATGCTAAAGTTGTACCAAGGACCCACTTGAAGGATCAACAGTCAAACTATTATATCTGACCATACGAAGATGTCGCTTGAGGTCGAGGCCCTCAAATAGTCCAGAACCATTGTGCCGAACGGGTACCGTCCTCCCATGAATTAGTTCTGCTGCAGGTATAACTTTGCCACCCCAAAGCGCCGCGAGAGCCTGGTGACCTAAGCAAACTCCAAGTATAGGTATCGGCCGAATCTCTATCTCTGAATTTTTCGATGCCATAGCTAGTAAAAGATCAGCACCAACCCCAATATCGGCTGGTGTGTGAGGCGAACCAGGGCCAGGAGAAAGTATCACAAAGTCCAAATGAGGGAGGACTTGAGAGCGGAATTCAGGCCACGATATTTGGTCTGCACGCAATACAGTGACATGGGCAGCCAAGGCGTGGTCAAATTTTGTTCGAGACCTGCCGGAAGTGCCCTGATCAAACAGCTGTAGGAGGTTGTTGGTGTAAGAGTCGTAGCAGTCAATTATTGCACCCCGACGCCAAACAAATGGGGAATCCGAAGCGGGTTCAACCGGTGATGCTGTGTTGAGGAGGCCATACTCTAAACGGTGCTCGTACAATGGTGATGCGCTGGATAGCTGCGGAGATGATGATGGGGAGGTCAATGCAGGAGTTGTATATGGGGTATTCAGCTCAGATTTTGGTACAAATGGGATGTCAAGAGCTGTAGGAGGATCGCAGCGTCTAGTTGGATTGGTCACTTTGGTGTCAATAGTGTGAGTGGGATAAGCAAGTTGATATTCCCTCGAAGAGTCATCCATGAGATGGATGTTGTAGACCCCCCGAACAGCGTTGAAGCAGATCATAGGGTAAGAGGCAGGGCTCTGTGAAAAAGTTTGCTTCAAGCGTAGCTAGTCGAATCATGATCCATACCTTTGCATATCGCAGGACGTCTTCCTTTACAATGGTACCCTCCACAAGCTCCCCTTTTGCCAAGAGTTCCGCACGCATAACACCAGCAATTAAACCATGGCGCAAGTCAGGTGTTACAAATGCACCTCTCTCTAGTTCTTGGGTGGTGCCATTCCAGTTAGGCACAGCCGATAGTAACTCCGAACCTCGCAGGTACACAGCAAAGTTCGCGATGCTGGTTTCGACCACCTTGCCGTCTTCATTCCACATCAAGACATCGAAAGGGCGGTCGCCCGGGGCACCAGTCGAGGCATAGTTGGCATCGGTGCGTGTCCGAGCAGTATCATAAACGTCTCTCGCGGTCGATTTGTGAATGGCCAGAGGTCCAGCTGAAGTTGGAACTGTATCTAACCGTAATGGTAATAGTCCAGTCGTTGTTTTGGGTAGGGGTGTGGCAGTTGTGTTGTATTGTAGATCCGGACTAATTGTGACGCGTATCTACGAGCAAAGGATAATGCATTAGCTACGACCTTTGGTCTCTAGTATCAACTTACTCTTTGGCGGACGCCAGAGCCTAAAGCGCTAACACATTCCCAGAGAGCTTGAGTAAATAAAGTTATGTCCAATGCTCGTTCATGGTCAGAGCCGCGGAAAAGGTCTCTAGCAGCAAGCAGCAATCTCGTGTGATGTCTGTTTAATAAATAAAACCCGCCTGAGCGGCTTCTCAACTTCGATCCCTAGGATATATGATTTAGATCATCCTCACCTTCCTCAGGGTCATATAGTATAGTTGTTAGAGGACATGTTGTGTGCGATTCTAGCATTATAAGAGTATGAAGTTGTTATTTTTCACCAGTACTCGCTTCCGGGGAACGTCAACCGTCAACCAATCAACCAGAGTTATAACAGCCTATTTAGAAATATAGTCGCCCAGGTGGTTGTACTGCCAGAGTCGAACCATAGCGAAAATCGCCATCCAAAAAGTTCGTGTCTGTTGCGTTGACAAATTTATGTAATCAGAATCACCCCACTGATCAACCTGTAGCCGAGATAGCGTCATGATCCAAAGCTGGCCATCTTATCGACCCTCGGTCGTAACCCATCTCGAGTTACACTATATTAGAGCAATACCAGTACTATCTCTTACAAGCCATCTATAACTATTGAGATATTTTAATTACTTTATGTACTAGAACAGAGAGAAAGCAAGGAATGATTTTCAGATTGCTGCAACAGGAAAATAGATTAGGTATGTAGACATGCATATGTTGGCGTTGTATATTGTACACTGTGTTTTAATGAACCGCTGAAAAGCTAACCAACCCTCATAAAGCCACCCACTTCTAAAATGCTAGTAATTGTATTCTCGCGTTCGAACTCTTGATTTTCGTCTCGGCCAACAGAGTCCTGGATACACCGGCTTACTTTCCATATTTTGATCTGCCCTCCACTCATCCCCCATCCTGCTACATGCCCACCCGGTCCCCCCAGGTCCCATAACGAAGACCTCGTTTGGGTACTCCTTTTCGGGGCAGCAATAGCGATCAATTCAAGATTGGGTATCCGCCGCGCTAGAGGTAAAGCAAGCTCCGCGGGAGCAAGCGCAACCTGCAGAGGTAGCTGCATTGACATATAAAGATGCCTTAGGCTCGGCAGCGGATTAGCCTCGTGACCCTCAGGGGATATCTGAGTAAAGAAAGCCTTTGATGTTGTTCGTTAACGGTAGCATGGGCAGCCAGCCGAAATACCGACCTCAATCCCGGCAAATGATGGTCTCCCTCCTGGTAACGTTAGACTAAGTGTTCTCACGGACTTGGGGATGGTAGGGAGGAACTCCGAAAGCACAGAAATGCTGTCGATATGAGGGAGGTTCGCCTCACCACAAATTTCCAGCGCGACGAGGTTCGTTACTGGTCCCAAAAGGCTGCCTAGATGACGGTTCAGGTCTGTATAAAAGGCAGGTTCGGATGATGCAATCTTAAGGCTCTGCGCTTGCTGGACAAGCGTTGCGATGTGCGAACCTAGTGGTCGCCGACAAGTCAGGATGTTAATCACAGGAAAATGCACATGGCTACTCAAAAAACGGGTGAGTTAAATTAACCCTTTTAAAACAACACTTACCAAACGTGGACAAGTAGTTTACTCCGAACCAATGCAACAACTTGCTCCCGGGTCCTAATACAGACATTCCGGAACAGCAGCGGGGCAGCCACCTCTCGGAACCGGCGGGAGGTGCGGCTAAAGGATTTCAAGTCCAGGACGCAAGGGTTAAAGGCATCAAGCTGAACACTGAGGGTTTGCCGTGCCTTGGCAGGCTGCACAAACAGGTCATTTGGTTCGGTGCGGGTGTGTTCGCATATAGCAAGCAAGACCTCAGTAGGGAGTAATGCTACCATTGTTGACAATTCACGGTTGGGGAGAGCGGCTGCGTAGTGGTCGTGTCAACGAGGCTGGACATGGTAAGCCCGCTTTTGTCAATCTACATCGTGAAGAACAGATCGGGTGGCGCTAATCTTATCTGATAACTCTGTCGTACGATCTTCATGCTTCTGCATCAGGTAATTTTCCGTTCCGCCACTCTTTGATCGGGGTATCGGGATGTAAATAAGATCTTCACGAACGCCGTGACGCAGTGGCAACGCGACGAAATTTAAACAGGCAAACATTTTTCTCGTCCACCTACCCCGAATCTTTGATAATTCCCGTTAGATCCAAAAAGTCAAGAGGTAGTGCGTACTGATCATGATGGTTCATTATTCAGCACCACGCGATACGTGCGTTTTTGTCACCTGTGCTGCTTATGGGAACGAGGGGTTCGTTTTCATTCCGCTTGTTAGTCTGATCTACATCTGCGCTTCCCCCGCGCCGCTAGAATCGGAGACGCGGAGTTAGGCCGCTCGGCCAACCACCGCCTGCAATTCGCTGCCTGTAGCTCCCAAGTTGGTTGGGCCCGGGTATGGTATCCCCTTGGGTAGTCGGACTCATAGGTTATAGGCGATGCATGAGCTTGGAAGCCTTTGAGCATATGCCTGGAGTGCACGTGCCTATATCAACCTGAGTAACTAATTTAAATTACGGCCTGCCAACGTTGACGTGCATTCCAACGCGTTAATGTCATGTTTAGAACCGATTAGGAAGCACCTTCGTCAGCACCACGCGTTTAGTGGTTACGGCAAGTAGGGATCCGGAGCCAATCTGCTGATCAAGCATCACAATGCATACCTCAGCGAAGTGGATTCGAGACAAATCTATAACTTTGTTCTATGGAGACTGTGATCGCGAACCAGCACTAGAACTGGCCATAATTGTAGCCAGGCGATGAGCAGAGATGCACGTATACAGGGGAATTTTTAATGTTAATAGGTCCATCAGCGCATGGGTTACATTAACATTATGGCGAGAGCGGGTGGCCAAAGGAGCGGGGCACAATACAAAACGTTGTGGATGGAGTTTTAATCATGGTCAATTGACTCGATTGTCAAGCTTAAGACCATCCGCAGTGGGAACTTGGTAATGCATTGGGCTCGGATAAACCACGAGAGTACAAACATCCTAGGTTTATGGGCGAGGAAATATTTTTCTCCAGGTGTACATGACCCCGTATTATAGTCATTAGGTATTCTACGTGGAGTGGTATACATATACTAGAGCATACAGGAACGTTCCACGTGCGTCTCAACCCACAACATCTATCTAAACCGAATATGAAAAAGTCCATGGTGGGTATGTAAAAAGGAACGGATACTGTATTTCTTCCATCTTCGAAGCACGACGAATAAGCTATGTCTACGGCTTCTGTTGGTTGAGGCCCATCTCAACAGCCGTGTCCAACGAGTTACCCACACCGTATCCTGTAAGATACAGCGGTGGCCATGCAACAGTGAATACGCTAGATAAAATCTAGTCAACAATAGATCTCCTCACATACATGGTGAACTTACAGAATAGCGATGAACAACGGCAGTGTATCGAGCGTGTAAAAGTACACTTCGTGGGTGGCAAGGTGTCCATGGAACCCTTGTGCGTTTTCAACCGTTCGGAAAACTGAACGGATCTAGAAAGGCATGAGTAAAAGTGGGCATGCGGGAGGCAGAAGCGGGGGACTTACGAGGATACCGATGCAGCAGATTACCAAAGCTCCAGCCAATGCAGTCCAGTGACTGAAAAATTCCGAGGTGTTTCGTGGGAGGAAGCATTCAGACGGACGGTTGATCTTCATCCGGTACAAAAAGACGAAGAAAACTATCATGTAGATAATGAACGAGATAAGCTGAATGATGAGGCCGACTAGGAATATCTATTTTGGTTAATATTTTGTGAGTATGTTGTGAGATGGGTGTAAATGTGAGAGACAAACCTTGGTGCCGAGCTTCCCGGTGGAGGCGGATGCAGCCATAGAACCTCCGCCAGCTTGGATGAGCAAGGTTACTGTAGTAAATAGTTGTTAGGATAATGTGCGATCTGAAGTCTGAAATATTACTCACCGATATCCGAAGTCTAATTCAGAGGTAGAATATTAACCAATGATGAGCGGAGTAGAATAGGCAGTAGGTGATCGACACATACCAAGAACAGTTTGGTAATTATCCTTGACTTGACGAGCAAAAATTCATCCGCTCGAAGATGTATCGCCAGCCGACCAAGTAACATATATGCCTGTAAAGCGTTTCAGCTAGTTGGGAGTGGAAGAAACTCCATAGGACTTACTGTAGCGATGAAGGCACATGGTGAAAGTACTGTGAACATGTTCATGATGATGTATAGGCCCAAGGAACTTGAATTGTTTCCATATACTAGAACCAACCGAATGAACGGTCAACCAATGCCCTTTCTAATTGCAACCGCGCACACTTACCCAAACGCAAGAACAGGCCAATAGCATAGCACACTCCTCCAATTATAATGGTCAGCATATAGCGTGCCCAATGATGGCGGGACCAGACGAGACATATGGCTGGCACGATGAGATAGAGGAGACCAGCTACCACCGCCAAGGATGTCGTGGGGAGATACCCCAATGCTAAAACGACATGTTAATATGGTGTGAACTAGATGTGTGTGGATGATCCTACCATTGCTGCGACCATTCTCTTTAGATTCTGTCTGTGCCAGAACGCATACAGAGGACAACAACAATCTGAGGATGAGAGATCTAGAGCAAGTCATGTTGAGAGGAAAGAGATATGAGTGTGATGTGTGATGTGTGGACGGTGTATGGAAGCTATATACCCGGTTGGAGTGCATAGCATTGAACGGAAGTTGTTGCGGTTGGCGCGGCGGGCCCCGCGGATGCGCGATTGAGCGCGGCAAGCGCGCGTTCCACCACAAGCCCAAACAGCATTACATGAGTGATTATGTTTGCGCAGCTCATTTGTAAATATTGGATTATGTCATAAAACAACGTTTCACAGCCGCCCGGCGCTTGTGCTTGATGAAATCACCTGTCAACCGCCACGTAACACCAAACTCGTCGTATTGTCGAAATTACGGGAAGCAATTTCTCGGAATGGATATTCTAGGTATCGGGAGTTCAGGTTCGCGATGTTCCTCATATGAGCACACGGGACTAGAGCATATGAGGGTGACCGCAAGATAACTCATGTTCTCGTGTTCCCCACGTTTGCGGGGTCAGTGGGATTTCACATGAAGGATTTCGAGTTTCGTTTGGACGTTTGGGAAGCCCTGCAGGAACAATCCACTGATGAAGACTTTCGTCGAGCTCAGTTAGGAAAGTTCGTTGGATGGGGACGAGCAAGGGACGACGCCAGGCAGGCTCTGGGGCAGGTATTAAAGGTGGGAGGGTGGGGGCCCATCCCACGTATGGTTTATGTGATTTAAATATACGAAAAAGTCTAGTTGGGATCTCCGATGATTGGCCTGATGCACGAGGGCCCGTGACCGACAGACGAAATGATGTTCCTGGTTAGCTTGATTGCAGTTGGCGCCTGATTTGCGCATTCGGCCGCTGCCACGGCAAAATCCCTCTTATGCGCTCGTCCAGCATCTGCTTGCTTTCCCCACCACCTCCGCTGCAACAAAACCTTGCTCCGCACACTCCCTTTCTAGAAGGCGTCGATCGGCGTCGGGCTCCAATTGGTCATGTCGCGGTTATTTGACGATACTCTAGAGGGTGGAGCCCCAGGCCGCCTCACCAACTCACCCGTGCAAGAAAACATAGACCTCCCTGGCCCCGACAGCGCTTCGCCTGCCTTCAACCGTACTCGCTCGGTTGGCTTCGATGGTGCTACTAACTACTCGGGCTCACCCCACCTCGGTGAGGAAGATGAGCTAGCTGAAATGCAAACTCCAATCTCGCCAAATCGACGACAGAGCACGGCGAGTGTCTGGAGTACAGGGAGGACCGCGACTATACGGCTTATGAACCCGCCTACTCCAGGCGGCCTTAGGCGCCCCCCAAGCAGAAGGGGCACTGTAGGCGGGATGAGTATCGATGAAAGCGGGGAGCCTCGATTTATGGTGATCCTTCTGCTTTTTTCGTCTCTTTTATCTACTAACTCGCGATCTAGCCCCAACAACAAGAAATATTCGACGGTGGGTTTCCTCGATCACCCCAGATGAAATGCTAATTTCCATTTGGTTCCAGACAACGGTGAAGACGCCAATGAGGAGCTTGGAATTCGTGCCAACATATGGCCGGCGTATTTAGAAGAGGCGTTCGAACGGGATTCAGAGATGCTCGATGCGTGGCACAAGAGTCTGGATGTGCTGCTTATATTTGCAAGTCTTACCACTTTTCTTCCAAACCCTTCTGACCGGACATATAGGCAGCCCTCTTTTCCTCATTGCTATCCCAACTCCTAGCAAACAGTTCGAACATGCTGCAGCCGGATAGCGGTGGCCAATCCGTCATTTTACTGGCCGAAATTGTCAAGGCTCTCCAGAATCCCAATAGTACTTCGACTTTCCCCCCAACCGATAATATTATCCAATTCAGCCCTAGTTCGTCTGCTCGCTGGGTTAATGGGCTCTGGTTCATGTCCCTCGGGCTCAGTTTGACGGCCGCTCTCGCTGCTGTGCTAGCCAAAGAGTGGCTCGCTGCATACGTCTCAGATCGCCCTACCCAACCCAAAAAACGTGCACTCCAGCGTCAACGCCGTCGAGAAAGTCTTGACCGATGGATGCTCCCCGGCCTTATCAGCGTTCTCCCCATTCTCATGCAAGCTGCCCTGCTTTTATTCTTTGTGGGGTTAATAATCTGGCTTTGGATGCTCGACTTGATCATCGCCCTGGCTTTTACGATTTTATTCGCCATAATTCTCGTGTACTATTTTGGCACGACTGGCTTGGCAACCATGTACCCCAATTGCCCCTACCAAACCCCCATCGCCACCTATCTTCGCCCCATCTTTAGTGAGTTCGGGTGGGTCCGGGAGAGTGCAGTCAGCGCAGCCGAGATGACCGCTCGAGCCCTTGCCTGGGTCGTCACAAGCGCAGACGACAACCTTACCCGAGACACGGCCGTTCTAGCAACCACAGCCGTCCCGGGCGGCGCACACGCAGTAATTCTCGCCGACTCGGGCGCCAACACGTTGGCCCGAACCAGACTCGAAGACATGCTGCGGCGGGTGTCAAGTGCGGCAAGTGTACATCCAGGTGGCGAGCTTGCGGCCGAAAAGATGGCAAATGACGCGATACCAGAAGCTCTTCATTTGATCCACGCTTATCTACACCTAAGCGCTATTTATCGGTATTATCGGTGTGCGTTGGATTCACATGCGGACAAGGTCATCAATGTTCGACGGCACTGTGTATTTTTGGACAAGTGTGCTATGAGCCGTGCGCCTGGTGCTCGCGCGTTGGTTGTGGCCCTTCGAGTTAGCGACGGACGTGAAGATGGGACAGATGAAGTGTGCAATCTGCTTAAACTACACGCGGATGGCACTGGAAGACTGCCCAGCTGGGCACTGCACAAACTTTTGACCGGGGCGGTTTACCATTGCATCAAGGACAAGCCAGATGTCGGACGGAGGATGCTTCCAAGCCTGTTGAAGATCTACGTGCGAACGGAAGAAATGCCCCCTCCACTTCGGCAAGCCTTTGTCCTGGCGATATCCACGGTTTGCGTGCCAAACTTTGATCTATTTGGCTCCGCCTTGACGCTCGAAGTCGTTCCGATGGAGCTTCAGAAACGCGTCGCGGACGCATTCGTCGTGCAAGCGCTACCGAGACTTTTTGAGTCTGAATGGGCAGATATTATTGGTTCCGACGTTCGACCCGACCTCTTACTCCCGCTCAGCCTGGCTGCACAAGCCGTAACGACATCGCCAATATACAAAGAACTCATTCAAGATATGCGATGGGACGTTGCTCTCCAAGCGCCCGCATTCAAGGCCGTCGCCTTTCCCTGCCTAACCAGATTCACCGACACGCTGAACGACATATCCTCACTTGAACTCGTCAAACCTTATGCTCTCGATTTGCTCCGAACCGTCTCCCCGAAAGGATTGTTTACGCTCTCTTGGCTCGGCGTCATCGACCGGGAATCACTCCAGCCCTCGTTGTTCCCTACATCGGCTATTCCGGCTCTTCTCTCGACAGCTGCAGGCGTCCTCGCCACCGGCCAAGATAACCCGTACGCCCGGGGGATTATCTCGGGCGCAAGCACAGCGCTACGGATTCTATGCCACAGCCCCGAGCACCAATCAGTTCTGTTCACCGAAAAGACGGCCGACTCGATGATCCGAGTTCTCCAACTTGGACGTGACGCCAAGTTTGAGTTCAAGACAGACATGATCCGTGCTGCCACGGACGTGGCGTTCAAACTCGTCGCGGCGTGCGATGTACGAGATCCAGCGGCGGTAACGACCGTGCGACACCTCCTAAGGGCAAATATACTCGGTGCCCTTCGGCCTTACTTTGATAACCTCGGCCTGGGGGTGTTCCATATTCTCATTTGGACAAGTGTGCTGCTACGCGTGTGGTGTGCTGGTTATAAGGATGCGATCGTCGAATCTGGGCTTGTTGGTTGGTTGCGCAAGGATGCGCTCAATCAGCGGATGCACCAGAACAAGGACTTGCAAGAGTTGTGGAGGCAGCTGAACGAGTTCCACGATCACGTCAGACACAGGAAGCATAATTTCCCAGGAAGGGCGCATGTGGGCAGGGGGCGATTCAACGATGACTCGGGTGATGAGGTCGTGACGAGGTGGGAGACTGCGTGTGAGCGGTACCGACTATCGAGGAATCCGCCGATTGGCCGTACTGCGTAGTTTGGATCTTGTTTTCTCGTTTACGTTTGTTTTTGTTTTTGTTTTTGCTTTGAGTGTCTTTTGTAGGAACGTGTAGGAACAGGTGCTGTCGTACGGTATTCTTTGGTTTTCCCACGCTATCCTCGTCTTGTTCGTGGTTGTAGTTGTACTGGTACATCATGTATGCTTTGATATTTTAACATTTACATCACGATCAGGTATTTGTTTAATGGTAGTTGTCACATTTATAAACTCTTGGTAATTTTGACAGGTATCTTCAGACCTTTCTGCCTGCAGTGATGAGCGCTGAAGCTTATTAGCAGTGGGTTGGTGCTAGATCGCTCTCGACCGCTGCAATATTAGGAGGCTCATCAGCCGAAATCGATATCTTCCATAAATTGTGTAAAATATTATTATCATCCACGCCGCCCAAAAACAAACTAAAGTCTAAGGTCTAAAATATCATGTTTTCTACTGCCTTGGTATTGACCTGGAGCATGCTCTGGTTAGCAATTGACATACTGACTTTGAACCTCGCTGTACTTACGTATGATCGGTCTAATTGCGAGAGTTCGGTGACGCCAAGGAGTTGCATGGTGGTGGTCAGCTCCCTCTTCAAGAGGGTGAAGAACTTCTCGACTCCTTCAGCTCCCCAAGAGTTAGAGAAGATCGCCCTAAGCAAGATATGAGATATTGTTGGCCAACTCGAACTCAAGACGAGGACTCACGGTCGGCCTAATCCAACAGCTTTCGCTCCAAGAGCCAACAGCTTGACGACATCACTTCCGCGGCGAACTCCGCCGTCCGCATATATTTCCATGTTGAAGACTTCCGGCGCATTCTTGTGGATGTCAAGGAGGATCTCGACTGCCGTAGGTGCAGTATCGATCAGGCGTCCACCGTGGTTGCTGATGTAAATTGCTTTGAAGCCGAGGTCTAAGCATAGCTTGGCATCCTCCCATGAAATAATTCCCTTGGGGACAATTGGAAGGGTGGTCAACTTTTGCAGCTCTGCGACCGTACGGAGCTAGTGGAAGGGATCCTGGGTTAAGATGTTGTCATCCGGATGCGAGGAGAGTACATACACTTCGATCAGTGGAATACATTCCACTAAAATAGCCCAACTGTCAATATATGCCCACGATTAACATCGAAGACACCATCTCACCTGCTGTCTGGAGCTCCCTTGCGCAATGCACGGGTGCGAATGCCTTGAACAGTTGGATTGTCCATGGTCAAGAAGATGGCCTTGTAACCCGATTTCTCGGCTTCAGCAAAATCATTGAGCAGCCGGGTTCTATTAGCCCAAGGGTAAATCTAAATTCGTTGTCGCACGTGCAGGTACCAATGGTAAGTAAATCATATTATGATATATATTGATGGTTGACTTACCTGTCTGAACATCGTTTGATTTTGGGCCCTGGCTGCCGCCATCTCTGCTGTCGACTTGCTTGACAGGATGCTGGGCTACAACCGCCATGTTGTGAGTGATTAGTTACCCACAGTTGCAGTGAATCAACATTACCACGTAGAGTGCGCCTTGGTTTCCGGCCCCCTTAACAAGATTAAGTTCTCCATTTTTGGGGTCTGTAAAACTTGAGTAGCCAGCAGGGGCAATGAAGAAGGGAACCGAAAACTTGTGGCCAAGGATGGTTTGCCTATATGACGGGAGTTAAGACGCTATACTGGCGCTTAGAGCGATTGGACTCACCCTACGCTGACATTCATCACATTCCGACCGTGCGACTGATGAGGCTTTAACTTGACACTCTTCCAAATGTCGAGATTCGCATGGTAGGCTAGTGTGGTATATGCGTCAATAATATAATCTTACTCGTAGGGGGAGGCTTACTGAGCTCGTCCAGAGAGCCGGTACGAATATATGCTATCATCGATTCAGTTGTGAGCTTGAGCTCCGAATGAAACGTCAGACTCACCATATTCGGTCGCTCCAAGATAGTTTTTTGTGGCGAGTTGCATGTCATGGAGGTTGAAGATATCAGTCAGCGGCGGCTTTACCCCAGCCTGCCAAGATGAAGTATCTAGGCCAGAATCTGGGAGCCCTTCAGTATCTAGTGTTACTGCTGCTGCCAAATGAGCACCAAGAACAAGGGCAAGTGCCTGACCCAAGAGAGAAGCAGGATACATAGCTCGTAGGTGTATGTTGCGAGGTGGATTGGCTAAAAGGTTCAGGTTTGGGGGGCTTGTGATTTGGATGGCAGGCCTCACAGACCACTTTATATACACTCGCCAAGCACGAATCGTCGCTAGGACCCGCCACAATTGTAAAATTGTGCACGTATACCGCCACCTTAGAAGTTAACACAAATTCCTCTGCGTCGCGTAATTCCCCATACAGCTACGCATCTGCAATCTTTATTTTCATATCCTAAATGTAAGGGTTTAAAGTCAAGTTAGGGAATAAACTAAGAGCTTCGATGCCTTGCCACCATGTGTTACAGAGATAAGCGCAGAAAACGTGAGATGCAGCGAAGGACTTGGCGCTGATTGTCGCGTGCAGTGCTCTAGTTACCCCGAACTCGTTGACGTCAGCCACAATCGGTAGCCGCAAGCATTACATTTTCATCTGCCGAAGCAACGAAGTATTGATGATAAGCATGGAGTATGCGCGGCAAATTGTAGTTAGAGATTAGGCTCGAGCAGCGTACTAATACCTACTTTGCAAGTGTGTCTAA
Source organism: Ceratobasidium theobromae (assembly GCA_037974915.1). Classification (NCBI taxonomy): domain Eukaryota; kingdom Fungi; phylum Basidiomycota; class Agaricomycetes; order Cantharellales; family Ceratobasidiaceae; genus Ceratobasidium; species Ceratobasidium theobromae. The sequence goes on from JBBBZN010000034.1 coordinate 138,056, forward strand.
CGAGTCATTAACACAATCCTCAGTCCAATCTTTATCAGAAGCATGCGTATAGTGGTGAGCAGGACGTTGCAAGCGCTCATGCCAGAATTGGGTTCTACCGATCGGTGTTTGCTCCCCTCTGTGGCTGTACGTGGGGTAAATCCGGTAAATTTAAACCTGATCCGTTGTTCGATTGGGAACAAAGGATGTATATAAGTTATAGCACCAATTATACCATAATCGGCTGCCCCGGCGATCATGTATGATTCACTCGTGATCGTCCGTACTTGCAAGTGCGCAGGTTCATATTAACCGCTTGAAGCCCGATAATTAAAGTCCGAGAATATGGCATTGTATGCATCCCTTCAAGCGTCCAAGGGGTAGGAACACCTCCAAAACAGGCCACATTGATTTTCCAAATATGCTACCTTGACAGAAATCGATTGCCACCAGAGGTGCCAGCTCGTTCGAATTCTCTGGGAACATGGCGCCACGTAGCACTGTAGCCCAGGGAACGAGAAGGCCTTGGCGGGCTATAACACTCAGCAGCTTTGTAAAGCGAGGTACTGGCTACGACGGCAGTGTGAGGCCATGCACTTCGGCTAACAGTTGCCACATGGATTGGCTCTGTAAGTTCCCGTACAGTATGACTATGGCGCGTGAGTAGACCGATCAAAAGTTGGTAGTTTGATTCTCGTACTAAAACGGAAAATAAGGTTATGTGGCTCAATTTTGCGAGTCGCAGTTAGAGTCGCTAAGATCAGATCGGCGATCTTCCCGTACGGGACGTCGCCGGAAATCAGCTTCAGCTTATGATCATGTCAAAGAGTTCGATCGCATCACCCCAGGCCCGGGCTCGAGCCCACTGACAGGCGCTTGGCGAGTTAGAAGCGCCCAATCACCAAGAGCTCGAGTAAAATATGTCCAAGAGGAGATTTGGGGGGAAACTGTAAATAATTCCACACACGTTGATAAGTGACTACTACAGCTAGTTGTATGGTTTCCATCCTGCGCCATGATTTAATGTCTAAAAGTAACCAATTGTACCTGAAACTCCGAGGCCCGAGGGCATCACCACGACAGCAGGCCTCAAGCCGCCACTCGAACACACCGCCTCGTAAATGGATATCCGCAAACGAATATAAACGGCTTCAAGTTCCGTCACCATACAACGACGCAGATTATTGGTTTTGGATAACCACCTGTAGATCGGCCGGTGCGATATCACCATCCATATGCATGCATTGGTTGATTCTGTTAGGAATAAACTTATTTATCCTGTAATGTCTGGCTTTAACCTATAGTTACTGTACCTTTTGATTGCGCATATATGCTTATACAGTACGTACCTGGTTGACTTCGTCGGTGACTATCGAAACTTGCGAATATTCCTCTAGCCAGAGAATCTTTGATAATACAATCCTGCAATTGCATATAGACTAGTAATTGGCCACTCGGCTGATACAGAGAACACTCCACTGGAAACTCTACCGCATACATCGAACCAAGGAAACCTTCCTTTTGCTGCGATCTTGAAATTGCCTAGATAGCCGGTAGTAATAAGAAGTGACTAAGGTAGGTAGTTTTAAGGTATTCAAGCCGGCGGGAATGTATATGGAATGATCTAGATTAATATGACGAAAGTGAGTTTGAGGTATGAGGCGGGTAGCGGAGATTTCAAGGTGAGCGGCAATCTCCGCGCGGTGCGTCGCAGCATGCCTACCAAGTATCGTGCTAGACCGAAACATTCGGAACTCGACCCAGGACGTGCCCTAGTATCTCCAGGAGTTAGCATTGTCAACATCTTCAAGTAACGCCGAGCCTGACATTAGACTTAGTTGATAGGTAGCGAGAATGCTCCGCATACATCGCTCGATCAGCCTTTCAAACAACTCCAACCCGAATGGGCCCGGGTTTGCCGTGATCGCCGACCACACTATGGTACTGTACATGCATACGAGAGCAAGCGCGTAACGCAGTTGACGTCATTATTTAACAGCAAACCTAAAACGCCTATTTTTATTTTTAGCTGTTACTACACACCCTCTTTCTCCATGGCCAATAAATCAGGATCCATTCCGCGGCGCCGATCATAAGTGATAGGAGATCTAGAGTTCACAAGCGGCGTTGGAACAACGGGTTCGTGCACAGATTCGCCAACGTCCCGGTCAGTTGATCAGGATCGAGTTACTGCACCTGTTATTTAGCCCAATTCTGTTGCTCTAAAAACCCAACGCCTGCGGTCCTGCGCAACTAGAAACCTCCACACCCCGACCTTGGATCCAACCATGCGCTCTGCATTCGTCACGACCGTCCTTTCATTTCTAAGCTACGTGTTCCTAGTGACCGCGTTTCCCAACCCAGGTATACAGACTATTTGTTGACGAGCCTATTGTCATCTAACGAGCAAATAAGGTTATGTGACTGGCAACATTTCGGTACACGATCCAAGCATATGCCGCGACTCGAAAGGGACGTACTTTTTATTCTGTGAGTCTGGTTTTAGTTGCCTCCTCTTTGGAAAGGCCCCGCTAACGGACGCCCGGTTGTTCAGCCACGGGGTGAGAAATAGACCCAGCCTCAATTTCATCGTGATACATGCTTACAGCCATCTTATTTCAGCGTCAACATCCCCATCAGCACCTCAACTGATCGGTGAGGTTATAGTAAAATGCTTAGCTTGTTCAGCCGATTGAAAAAATTTGTTAGGATTAACTGGACTGCAGCCGGCACGGTTTGGGACAGCAAACAAGCGAACTGGGCTGAGCCGTTTACGGGAGGCCAGGACAAAGATCTCTGGTAAGAACTCCAGTGGCCCTGCACACATCATACACACGCCTACGCTTGAGTTTAGGGCCCCCGATTGCACTTATCGCAACGGAGAATTCTACGTACGTTGTAGTGGGCGCCTCTCGATGAGTAGCTTGGCTGATGGTCGTATAACCAAGTTATACTATGCAGCATCCCAATCTGGGAAGTTCCACTCTGCTATTTTCTTTGCTAAATCCACGACTGGTCGGCCTAAATCGTGGGTTCATCAAGGAATGGTACTCTCTACTGAAGAGGGCAACACTTATAATGTGATTGCGTTATTATAACATGCCTACAACTGTGTTGCTCACCTTGGGTGTGATGTTACTAGGCAATTGATCCTAGCCTGGTCATCACCGAAAAGACACAGAGTATGTGCCCTCACTTGAATTCTATGCACATGCGAATTTATGAAATCTCCAGACAAGAAGAGCGAGTGGTGGATGGTGTTTGGGTCATTCAGGGGAGGTATCAAGCTGTAGGTGTCGTGGGGGGCAACTAACCGTGCTGAGACTTGCTGATACTCCACGCTAGCGTGCAGTTAGACCCCGGTACAGGAAAACCTATCAATTCGGATCCAGATAGCTATCACTCGCTTGCCAAGCGCACAGGCAAGTTTTGCAGGTTAAGCATAACAAATGACGACTCATTCTTCTTGTTGTGTAGCCGGAGGTGGAGCCATCGAAGCACCGATTATTATACAAAGGGGCGCCTACTTCTACCTGATCACCAGTTGGGATACGTGCTGTTCTGGCACATCCTCAACGTACAATATTCGAGTTGGCCGCTCCAAGGAGTATGTCAAGTTTTGTGCGCCTAGGTCTGATATACTCATTTGTAAACTTAGCGGAATTACTGGCCCCTATAAGGACAGAGCTGGGGTTCCCCTTCTATCGGGAGGCGGTGAGCCGGATATTGCTGTCTTGACTGAGCGTCCGTGGTAACTTGGAGCGACATTTTTATAGGAACTCTGATCTTGGGGACCCATAAAGATATCATAGGACCGGGTGGGCAGCACTTGTTTCTGGATGTGGACGACTGGATTATCGACTACCGTGGGTGTTGATGGTTTACTATTTGACCCACAGCTAACGCACGTTCCCTTAAAGACTACTATACTAAGGACGGATCAAAACTCGGGATTAACAAGGTCGGCTTTCCGAACGATTGGCCTTTGGTGTACTAGGTTTCGGATACCTGCAGCGAGATGTGCGCCCCCCGCTCAACATATTTTTGACCTTGGATTATGTTTCTCCGCTGGGTGGAGTGTAGGACTATACTATAGGAACTTATTATACGACTGGTATATACAAACACATGCAGACCGAGGGCTGTCACGTCAGGGTACTCTTGGGCAGGACGGGTCATATAATTGAGAAGAGGACAAATGAATGTATGCGCCACACTCCATGTGACCAAAGTCGATCGCTGTATAAGTTCCTGGGTCTCGGCCTCGCTTATAATTGTTTGACCACCCTGTGAGTTCCAGGGATATCTTTCCACGCCCTTTGGAGCACATTACTTCCACCGAGCATGCATGTGCATATTAATGACTTCTGATGGACCTTTTTCAAAATCCCATTACTGAAAAATTGCCTGTTACACCTAGCACTACGAGTCGTATTTGCTGGTTATCTTGGGGTTGAACTCGAGTTGACTCGTGACGACCAGAATGCAAATACTGACAAAACCTCAAACGCTACGTATACTTTTTGAAAAGGTCAAAGCCTGTCAAGTAATGCCGGATCAACTTCCGGAATTTAGCCGCTAGCGGGATTTGTGCGGTAACGGTAATTTATAATGGCCGCAGCCGGCGAATAAGCCTCAACACGCCGAGGGTTGCGCCGAGGGCAGCGAAGGTCGGGCGGGCCATGGGCTGGACGACATGTAGGCATTGTGAGCAGGGTGGCCCAGCGAGCTCTTGTGTATCAATTATGTCACTTGTATAGTGTATCAGCTTGACAAGGCAGCTGCCGGATGACTCGGAGGTGAGCATGTGGGGAAGCACGTGATGGAGAAGCAATGTGCTCACGTGGGGTACCTGCGGAGAGAAAAGCTCAAGGCTGAAGACGACGTCGACGAGCCCCGGAAGACGTTAGCGCGCTCCCCATCAGCGCTGAGATACCGACCACCGACACTCTTTATACCACTCGCGAAGCCTCGCACCATCCTACATAATCTATCTTCATAATGGCGCCTGTGTTTGCCGACAAGTTCGATGTTCTTATGCACGTCAAGCGCCAGGAGACATCTGCGTCTGGTGAGCGTTTGCACAGCTTTGTTCCGAATGTGCTAACTCTTTTTGTCTCCGACTTGTCACTATTGCGATGTCTACCACTATCACGACATCTGCGATCCCATCGGATACGACCGCAACGACCGCAACGACGTCTGTGACGACTGCGACCACTTTTGTAACGGCAACACCTGCGACGACCACCTTTGTAATGGCAACGTCTGCGACAACCTCTACAACGATGTCCTCAATAACACCGACCTCAATAACGCCGACCTCAATAACACCAACTTCAATAACGCCCACGCCTGTGACGACCATCCCAACGCCATCCTCTTCATCAGGGTGCGTACGATCTCACCCAACTCTCACGGAGCTAATTCTTTATTAGGTCTGATTCAAATGCTAGCACACCTGCTGCGACACAACCTGCCAGCTCCAGCGCAGGGACAACGCGTTCGCCGACCCCAACGCCGACTCCCACGCCGACCCCTTCATCGACGGTAGTCCCCTCGACGTCCTCTTCAACACGCACGTCGACCTCTGCGTCGCCCACTCCGACAACGACGTCGACTTCCGAGTCGACCGCGCAGTCAACCACCCAATCGACCACATCGAGCACATCGACCGAGTCGACTACGAGCACCACCCCCGTGTCCACATCGAGCACTTCGAGCACTACCACTACGCCCATTGTCACACCGACCAGCTCGACTTCTAGCACTCTGCCCACAACTAACACTGCCTCGCGTACCACGCTCAACGTTGGCACTACCTCGTTTGTTCGCACTACTAGCAATGGCGTTGTCTTGACTGCTACTATTGTTGTGGGGGGCACAGAGGGCGCTTCGTCGGCCTCTTCGTCTGGGAAACCGCAAGTCTTCTACCTGGTATTTCTTCTCGTCGCTAACCATTTCCACCAGATTCTTCCAAAATACGGGTGCCGTTGTGGGTGTATTTGTGGTTGTTGGCATCGTTGCCACCGCCCTGCTCGTCCTGCTCGCCACGGTGTTTATCCGCCGTCGACGTGCCAAGCAGTTTGACCGAGAGGTCCAAGAAGCTGCACGCGAAGCTGCACGCGCCCAGGCTCCCGTCGACGACGACGACGACTATGGCGGTGGCGCAAGCTACAACACACACGCCAGTCAGCCGATGAGTACCGAGCGTCCGGGCTATGGTGCATATGGCGCCGTGGGTGGCGCATCGGGCTGGGATCCATATGGACGTGCTGCTGCGGGGGGATACGAAATGCAACACCGCCGGGCGAGTACGAGTACAGGTACTGGTCCTGGCATGGCTGGGTTTGCTGCCGGAGACGTATTTGCACGCCCAGTCCCCCCTGATCCGTCCCAAGGCTACAACCGAAACCAAGGCTACGGACAAGCGTACGCCCAGGATGGGTACAATACGGGTTATGGCCAAGGTTATGGCAGCTCTCAGCCGTATCCGGCAGGTTTCAATAATGTGCCAGCGCCGAATCTTGCTCAGCCCCAGAGACCAGAACGAGGGAGAGCTCCAATCCAGGCGCAGATGATGATGCCCGAAGCACAGCGACACAGTTTCAACAATGTGGGAGCGTATCGATCGAGCCCGTCGTATGGCCAGGCGCACCCTGGTGAACAGGTCGAGTACGGCCACGCCGAGCCAGATAATGTGGGACCCGCGCCACAAGGAGGGAATGCACAAGCTCAAGATCAAGGATATGCCCCGAGGCCGTCGGAGGATGCATATGGGGGATACGAAACATATGACACGTATGCCGATCCTGGTCCGAGCACGAGCCAAGGTCACTCGAATCCGCCTGCGTACTCGGCTGGGCCTGCTGGGAATGCGGGAGCCACGGGGGACCGAAAAGAGGCACTGGCAATGAGGAGGCAGTCGAGTGGGAGGAGCGGCGCGACGCGGTACTCTCAAGACGATTATGACAGTGAGGGCAGCCCGCCAAGGAGAGTTCTCAAGGTGCGTTGAACATCTCGCCGACGGGTTAAGACTGACGCGTTGGTAGATTGCAAACGAGTGATGAGACTTGCTCCTAAACTACGGCAACGAGCTCAACTGTTTATACCTTTGCTGCTATACCTTTTCCACAAACCCACCTCTTTTGTTGATTTACTGGGCTCGTGGTTTTTCCCGTGACTGATCTATACGTGAGCTGATGATTTGCTTGTACTATCAGCTTTTTGCTTGCTTTCCCTGTTTTGCGCGGTACGGACTTTTTCCCGCCTGTGCGTCCATTCTTTGTAACCTGTTGCCCTTGCACCGGGTTTTGTCATTGGCCAAATTTTAATACTGGATGTGTGTATTTTATGTATGTACACGCTGTATGCAACGGGTTGTTGGAGAGATCTGCGCGGTGTTTTTCAATGGCGATCCGCCTCACATGAGCAAACAGCCGCCACGGCGCTTACGCGTTTTTGTCAATTGGATTGTTCGCCAACATGCCTGTAAATTATCTGGAGGTTCCATCCGAGGCGCGGGCCTTGCGGATGCACATTCAGCAGCAGACGCTAGCATATGCAAAGCGGTACATTACGACCGAGTGAGTTTTGCGAGTTATTAATTGTTCCGAGGTTAATTGCGGGTAGTTACGTCGAGTACACGGAAGAGGGCGTTGCAGAGGTGTGTGATGGACAAACGGTGGTTTGGATAATACTTATGTGTTTTAGATATTTTCTACTTGGCTCGATGTGGTGTCTCCACTCGCACCAACAGATATTTCTCTCCCAGTCGACCCGCTCGACAAGCTTTTGCGACTACACGAACACGATTTGGCTGTTCCTTATGATGAAGATTTCGTGTTGCGGCAAGACGAGAGACAAGGCGTACGGAACAAACTCAGGTCCATACTCGAACTAAAGAACAGACCATTGCCAAGTCTAAACGCCATGCTAGCCCAAGAACGTACGTCCAAGAAAAAAAGTCGCAATGCGTATCTTGACGTTGTGGCAATTGCTAGCGAGCATATTAAACACGCCGTTTCGACCGCTTTCTCCGATTCTGACGGCTCGTGCGCAGAGACAGACGCCCAAACTATTGTACCGTTCGCGTGCGCAGGTGATTGGGATGTTACCGTGCGACATGGACGAAGTGTGCGACAAGGCGCGCATACATCCTATCCACCCAACCGAAATCCAACACAAAACGCCAAACCAAGACGACTGCCTGTGAGTCTAGCCCTCTATATATAAAAAAACTACAGCTAATAAGGCGTAGTGACTTGAATTATGCTATTGCTCCCGAGCTTGTGCAGGGCGTTCGCGCGTTTATGGCTCGTGTGTCGGGTAGGGCGGATGCCAGTGTGCCGGTTGGCTACGAGGCGTTTTTGAGGGCCGAGTCGCCGTCGATTCCGAGGAGTTTTCCGAGTCCGATGTCTCCGCCGCTTTTTCCGAGGAGCAAAACAGTCGGAAGTGGGAGAACACGCATACCTCCAGACTCGTTTGAGCAGATTTTAGATCTGGTGGGTTCGCCCGTCGAGGCTGCCAAGTTTGGCATGGAAGAAATCGCACAGGAGAATATGCGCATGTTGTGTGGTAATATGGGTGAGTTTTTTTTTTTAGTTATGGGCGCCGAGTTGTGATTTGTTGCTAGATTATCTTCCCCCTTCTTCTCCTCCGACTTTGCCCCCGCTTCAGCTTCCGAGTGATTTTTCGTCGTCTGATGCGGCACAGCCTTCTTCTCCGCCTCGGACGCCGATGCGCATACATCCTAGTGAAGTGGCGTTTATCGCAAGTTCGCCGCCAGATGAGAAACTAGCAAGAATCACCAAGTTTGGCAAGTACCTGCACAAGGTCGACCACACATTAACACCCCACAACAGACGAGATATTATTCCCCAAGGACCAACAACGGGGTCGAAAACTAGCTGCCAAAAAAGATCCACAAAAGTATGAAGTCGTTGTTTTTAATGGGTTCTGATTGTTTGGTGTGCAGATTGGCGGATGTTGTGTCGCGGTTGCATCAGCCGGTTGCGATTTATGCTGGGCCCCCTATTGCGACTATATTTATTCCCGGGTCTCCGAGCGAGAGTGATTCGCTCGTTGGGCAGGCTGATGCAGAGCTAGACGAATTGGCCGACGACTTGTCAGCCGGGGTCCTAACCCGCCTCGGCTCGCGAAACAAACATTCAGAGATCAACGACGATACGCTCGTATCTCGAGTTGTAGAGCGGTTGACGCAGCGAGTGGCGGATGTGGACCCGTTGGAGTATGTGATCAAGGAGAAAATAGATGATAAGGATGTGTTTATGCTTGATGGTAAGTTGAACAGTGTACTATCCGCTAGTGTTTATCCCAGAATATAGTACCGGACCTTGCGCCCCCGAACCAACACGCGCTCGACGGTCCTCCCGCTCCGACTAGACTAGTCGACTTGATGGGACATGAATCGGGTCTTGGACTGGGACGGGTAGGCGGATTGCAGTCGTTGCAGCTTGAACTAGAATGGCGGTGAGTATGTGTTTGGTTGGCGGCAGACGCGCGGTGATACTGTGTAGAGTGACCATGCCAGGACAACGTATCCCAACCCACGAGCAAGCCGCACGCATAGACTCGTTGTACCCCAGCGAAACTAAAACCCAGGCCAAGGACGCTCTCAAGTCTCTCCAGGAGAGGTTAAATCAAGACCCCGGCGCGAGGCGGGTATTCGAAAACGAACACGTTAAAGAGCAGGTTGTGCAAGCGGGTGTACATACGGGAGATGCGTTGATATTGACCAAGCAGGAGAGGCGCAGGGTGTTTGGTAAATTGGTGTGGGTGCGGGTGTGGGCTTGCTGATAACTCGAGTAGGGCCGAGGAACGAGCCGGAGCGAGTTTCCGGGACTGTGATGGTCGACGAGTCGGCCATGGACCCGGAAGACGTTCTCCCGATGCTCGAGCCACCAAGTCAATACGACGAACCCCGAGAGAGTTGGGATATTGAGCAAGGGGCATTTGATCGATACGAGGACATGGACACGGATTACGACCGGCTCGCGGGAGGCGACACCCTCGAGGTAGAAGACTGGTTCCAGATTCTCACCCAATCTCAAGCTCCTCGGCACACCGACGGTCCTGCTGGTCCGGTCGAGGACGAGTTGTTGGTATGGAGCGACTTGCAGCCTAAACATTCTGCACAGAGTAAACTGGCCTTGTTTATGCGCGCTCAAGGACGGACTGTGTTGCCAACAAATCAACCCTTGTCTCCCGCACCCGCACCCGCACCCGATGCCGAACCCCCACGCATACAAGTGCCCCCTATTCCAAAAGATATTCAGTCGATGATAACGATTGATCCGTACGAGCCTCTAACCACCGACCCCGAACCATTCCGAATCATCGCAAGCATGCAAGTTATCCAACACCGCGCACTAGTGCAGCACCTCCAATCACCCACCATCCGACTCGACCTCGTCGAACGGTGGTGCGCAAACACGGATTCGGATTCGAGTGGGTGGCAAGATGTGGCTCCGCCGATGCATGGAGCTGCGCTTGTACTCGATCCGTGCAACGCGGTGGTGTTTGTGCCATTGGCCGAGTTGGCTGTGCCCGATGGGGTATCCTCCGCATCGCGGGTGGTACAACACCTAGTCAAACGGTTCGAATGCGTATACCTCATTTTCGAAGCCTACTCCAAACGAGCCACCTCGGATTCAAATTTAGACTTGTGTGTGGATCCGTTTGGGGTTCCGGGTGTGCGCAAGGGGGTTGGGTCGGTGAGACGGATCGTGGCGCTGGTTAATGGTGCGAGTGGACGGACGAGTGTGAAAGTGGGTGTTGCGCGGACTCCGTACGAGGCTGCACAGCTCGTTCGAGGAGCTGTAGACTGTGCATCGTTCGAATGGCGTACAGACGACGTTCGGGCGCCTGAAGTGTGGGGTACCCGCGAGTGGGTCCAAGAAGAGGCGTACCCAGTGCGTGTCGACGATCACGTTGGTTTGCATGTTGAGGTTTTTTCGTTTGTAGGACGAGTGCGAGTTGGGTGAGGTGGTGTCGATGAATGTGTTTGCGGCGATTGTGGTACTCGCGCAAGTCACGGTGGACCAACTGTTCGACATGACCCCCGAAGAACGGAGTATAACGTTTGCACCAACAATTGGCGACGCGCGCGTGGTGAGTTGCACAACTAGCCACCAAACACATCGTTGATTTGTAGGACGCGTTGAACGAGGTGATTGTAAAGGGCCAGAAGAGGGTAGAGATGAGCTTCATTTGAATCGATTTATCTGTGTGATCTGGATATGGTGTCGGTGCGAGGTGTCCCGGGTCGGTTGTTCTGAGCCGATTATATGCGTGCTGCGGCCACGTGGTGGTTAGGGGCTCTCAACAAAGAAATGGACGTATAGTTCCTTATGGAGAATGTACTGCTCCAATGACGCACGTTTATGTGCTCGTTTACGTAGGAGGACAGCAGAGAGAGCCCAAGATGGTGTTTATCTCACGTGATGACAGCCCGTGCATCATTGATGACGCAAGAAGGAGGGTCTGGTGACACCGAGCAAGGGTGGTATATAACGTGAGAGCGGGGACAAGGTGCTCCGCTTTCAAGCATCTCGCAATGGCCGACTGGACGGAAAACATTGTGCTCAAGGTAGGTTGTGTGGTGTTGATGACTGAGGCTCATGGTGGCAGATTGTGAACGTGGTGGTGTATTTTGCGTTTTTGGGGTCGAATATATATAGTGTTGCTGGGGTAAGGTGTACTTTTTATGTGTTGCGCTCGCTAAGTGTTGCAGCCCGAGGGAGCGTACACGAGTGGCAAGGAAACCTACTTTACCCCGGCGCCGTACGCGTTTGGGATCTGGTCGCTGATTCATTTGTTGCTGCTGGGATACATTGTGTATCAGTTTACGGAGAATGGGCGCAAGACGATTATCGACGGGATCGGGTGGCGGTTCCCGGTGTTGGCGGTGTTGAATGTGGTCTATGTGAATGTTTGGGTGAGTGGAGCGGGTGGGTGAGGATGTGGCTGATTGCGTGCAGACCAAGGGCCATTACATCATTGCGTTTATTTTTGCGCTGCTGGTGTCGAGCACGGTGTCGCACATTTACTATATCATGAAGAAGCACCATTCGTCGGAGAGTCTGAATGACGAGTGTAAGTGGGTGTGGGTGTGGGTGGGTGACTGGGCTGACGACGACAGTGTGGATCCACCTTCCGTTTTCGCTGTACCACGGGTGGACGACGGTGTTGATTGTGTTGACTGCGTTTGAGGCGTTTGGCGTGAATGCGCTGACGCATCCGGCGGGGGTGTTTACCAAGGTGTTTGTGTTTTTGGGACTGTAAGTGGGTGGTGGGTGTGGTGCGGGACTAATGTGCGCAGGCTGTTTTTGGAGGCAACGGCGGCGGCGTATGCGCTGCAGTCGCGGGAGGGCGACGTGGGGGGGTCGATTGCGATTACGTGGGCGCTGTTTGCGATCTTTGAGCGTGAGTGACTGATTGCAGGTGACTTGGCTGACTGGAGCAGACCAGCGGTCGGATGCGTTTGTGCACTGGTCGGCGCTTGTGTTTGCGCTGCTGGCGCTGCTGAGCGTGCTGAAGAGCGTGTATGGGGCGATGGGCCAGCGCAGCGTGGTGCTGGACGAGGAGCGCGCGCCGCTTGTGGGATCATGATGTATCTAGTGATGAATAATGATGAGCGGCAAATGTCGCGCATGCGTGGTTAATGCTGTCACGTGGTGTGTGGGTTTTAAGCAGACGGTCGATGGCGCTCGCCCTGGTCGATGGCTCCCCGCCGCTCCCCATCCGATGCGCCGACAAACAGAGCGCGCTCGCCGACGGGGGGCAGCCTGGCATCGCGCGCACGGACCATCCTGCAGCCGCCCCCGCCGCCCACGCCCCTCCAGCGCCCGCCCCGCCCGCGCGTCGTCGTCGTGCCCCGTGAGTGCGTTGGCTTATGTCAGACCCCGCTGACCGTCCCAGCATATGCGGCCGACGAGCCCGAGCCCGAGCCCATCCCCGCGGTGTATGTGTCGGCCCCAGAGCTCTCGCGGCAGCCCTCGGCCAGTCCCGCGCCCTCGATCCACCGCATCACGGACCATGCGTCGCTCGTCTCATCCACCGCCTCGGCACCGGGACCCAGTCGCTGGTTCGCCTTTGCGCTCCCGCGGTGGGGCAGCGAGCCAAGCGCCGCCCCGGTCTCGCCCGTCGACGAGGAGCGCGACCACGACGGCGGGAAAAAGTTCCACTGGCCGTTTATGGCCGGCCTTGGGAGTCTGGGCAGCGGTCCCACAGCCGCGCAGCTCGAGAATCTGGCACAGCAGCTGGAGCGCCATGAAGACGACGAGCCAGAGGAGCATGAGCGTGAGGAGCACGAGCCCGACCATGAAGTTGAAGTGCGCCGGTCTGCGTCGACGCACTCGCTCCCTCCCCGCCTGTCGCCGTCGCCGACGCTGCCCAGCTCGCCGGTTGCGCTCAATGTGCCGTCGCCGTTTGCAACTCCGATGACTCCCCGCGACACATTCACGATTGCCCACAGCAAGACGCCGGGATGGGCCAGTCCGTGGAATCCCGCGCGGCTGTTCCCCGGCTCGGTCGTCATGTCGCCTACAGGCAAGAAGCGCAGGCGGGGCAAGCGCGCCGACGACGAGAAGCGCTGGGACGGTGTGCCCGGTGCCCCCGACCGCACCTACCGCGACACATTCCACACCCGCGACCGCTCATGGGGCGGCTCTATGCACCCCGGCGTCCCCGTCCCCGCCCACGTCCGCGCAGGCACACCCGGCCAGATGTCCGAAGAGGACGGTCGTGTGAGCAGGTGCGTGTCCTACTATTTACTATTCATCGCTCATTCGCTCTAGTATGTCTCGCAGCACCCACAGCACCAACCCCACTCAGGCCAAAAAGGCCCCCGCTCAGCCCCGGCGCAGCAAGTGGATGAACTTTTTGCTCTACCAGGTCTATGTCCCTCTGGTGAGTCGCCAATCACCTCTGGCTGCGCTGACCCCAGCAGCTCTTTCGTCTGCTCAACATTTCCCTCACTTCATCCACCCTCGCCGTCGCAGTCCACATGCGCAACATGGAGATTGACCACGGCATCCTAGGCAGCATTGGCAGTTCCCCGTAAGTCCTCTGTTCCGATCACGAAGCGGCCTTTTTGCCTCGCGCGCTTTTTCCCATTTGCCTGCCCAGCGGGTGGAGTCGGCTAGCCACTTGGCGCCACGCTCTCCCAACGTTGGTTCCAAGAACTCTTCTGATCCACTCGCAGGACGCTGGTCATTATTTTCGGCCCACCGACGCTCGTACACGTTGTCACTGCCATCTATGTAAGTCGCTCCTTGATCATCGAATCGTCCTCACTCGCCCAGGCCGAGTATTTCGGAAAGCCCTTGGGGCTGTGGCAGACATCCTCCAAGCTCTTCCAGTGAGTCCATTCAATTCCCCTCGCTCCTCACTCATCATCCGCAGCACCCTCGCCGAGACCCTCTTTATATGCATGTGGTCCGCTTCCCTCTCGCTCTGTCTCGACAATTACCTCACCGCACCCGTCCGGTGTGCCCCTTCCTCGGCCTCGCGCTGGTGGACACACCTCCCACCCAACCTCTCCATCGACCCCCTCATCGGTCTCGCCGACGGCGCCCGTCTCCGCACCGAGCTATGTTCCTCCCAGCGTGCTCTCATTGCCCTAGTTATTTTTGGCCTCCGTGAGTCAAATGGGTTGGGGGTCGCCCGTAACTGAATTGGTTCCTAGTTTCGTACATTGCAAACCTTGTGATTTCACTCTTTAGGATATTTGAAAAGGTCAAGTCGACGAGTGGCCTTTTAGGCTCCACTGCCCGCACCGCAGCTCTGGGCATGGTCTAGTGTATATGCTATCACGATTCCCCGGAAGACGCAACCTGCGCGAGCAACGCACCGGCCAAACACATGCCGACAGACGCAACTCGATCAGGAGACGCATCCCCATGTATATCATTTTTGTCAACATGTCTTTGTCCACTGCAGCATTACTACTGTCTCTTTGCGCATCTGTAGATGTATTTCAATCAATGTTTATCGCGACGTTATACCTCTCTCGGTGCGTGCCGAGCCTCGATTCAGGGTTAGAGTTTGGTGATGTGCTATTTATACCCTTGTTTTGGACATGGGGCACGCGCGCCGATCAGCTGCAAGAGTGCCTGTTGACGGCATTATCAAGAGTCATTGCTCGTTGTGCGATGTCTATGTTCCGGTTATGGTGCCTATTGGTCAGCCTTGTAGGCGCTAGGGTCTAGGTCATTTCGTCATTGTCGTCATTGAGATCGACCCCGGCCGCCCCGAAAATCCCAAGGATCATATACGGAACGGTATAGCAAAAAACTATAATTGACATTTGATCGTATGATAGCAAAAAAGAGCGCACCAATTGCAGGGCGTTGGGATTCTAGGTTGTCGATATCACGCATGTGAGATCTCAACTGGTGTGAGCTACATGCAGATCGTGTCACCTATATGATCATAAGGTAATTTATATATAGGGGCCGTATTGTACTGCTTGTCGGCTTAAATGCTACTGGTGTGCTATATATACACGCGATTGCTTGGGTTCATGTTTGGGTTGGTGAGGCGCGAGCGTCTTGGAGTCTTGTGCGAGGTGTTTGGTTAGTCGAGTGGTCGTGGGCTCAACTCGATGCTTAATTAGCCAGATAGCTAGATTGCTGGGTACACCCCGATTGCAATTGGCGGGCAAGGTCTCGCCCAGCTGGTACTGGTGCCTTATGCTCCCTCGACGCCCATCCCATCCCATCCTTACTCAAATCCGAACCTCGCTCACAACCGGTACCTCGACCTCGCTAAAAAACCTACACGCATCCAACATTGACAGACAATTTTCGGCTTCATTCACCACTACACAAACAAAAAGCAAAAAGCAAAACATACACAATGCATACTTGGCGTGCCATGTGAGCTTCGAAACCAGCGAGTGTGTGCGCGCGGTGGGTTAACGTTGTTGGAGTGTCGAATGTGTATAACGTTCGGCTTTTGTCCGAGTTTCAAATCGCTGGTTTGAGCGAAACGGGTGGGGCCAAAAAGTGTACGTGTATACCTATTCTCAAAAACACGAAATCACATACTGAACCAGCACGTAAACACCCATTCCAGAGCTATAGGTATATAACCCTTTTTGATGTAGGTCGTTTTGGAGTCCGACGCTTTATCGACATGCGATTGTGGCCGAGGTTGCGAAATTGAAAAATGCGACTAGTGCACGGGTAGTGTACAAATTTGCCCAGTCGTTGGGGAGTACCGACGAGCAGTATATGAGGGATGGACTCGATGTGGACAAGCTTGGTATTTCTGAGCGGCTTGGACAACTTGTTGCGCTTATTGGGTATTAACAAGGTTGTCGGTGGTGTTTTGGATTTGGTGGTCTGGAATTGAAGGTTTCTGACGGGTGTATGCGTATTTCTACCGTGAGGCTATTGGCAGAGCAAGTAGAATTCGGTTGATCGATAACATGCCGCTTGCTATTTTCGGCTGTTTTACATGCAAAAGATACCACCACATTTAAGATGCAGTGATGGAAAATGGGCCAAAGCTACTTGTGACATTGATTCGGTACACGCTGCCTTCGTTCCCGGCCCAAACAACTCCCCTAGGCAATTCTGGATTACCTTTGGCGGTCACGGTTACCCCATTCACAGTCACTTTCTTTGCTGCTCGTGGAATCGTAATCGTGCCATCCGTGCCGGCCGGCGGAGTGACGTGCATCCTAAACTCAGAGCCCTTGTCCTCCCATGAAGCGACAATAGTTCCCCAAGGAGTCGGCACCCGACCGTTTGCGAACGTCAGATTGACAGTTTGCGGCGCAAACGACCATGTGGAGTAGCCGGGAGCCACGGGAGAAATGCCAAGAACGTAGCGTGAGAGTTGCCAAGTGGGTCCGCTACCCCAACCATGAGCTTGAGAAGAGTACATCGGATTATATGGTTCTCCCGTAGTCCCGTCTATGCAAACATCAACATTAATTAGTATGCGTCATAAGGGTACGTGTATGCGTACTGATGAACTCCCATGTCATTCCGGTGTACCAAGGGTTGTCTACGTCGATCTGGTTCTTCCATACAGCCCGCATCAGCTCGATCGCTTCGTCACTCATCCCGGCTTCGAATGCCGCCCATGTATGGAAGCCCGAGGCATAGGGCGAAACAATTGGAAGATGCCTCGTTGTATTCGAGAAGGAAAGTGGACCAAATGGCGTGTTCAGAGATCGCATCGCATCGATGATAGCTTGTGGGGAAGAAGGCGCGCTAGTTGCGCCGGCGATTCCTGATAGGATCGCATACTACAACGAGGTGACAGTTGGTTTACTCATACATATGCGCAATTTTGCTTACTGCGTTGCCATCTTGGCTTATTCCGACGGTCGTGTTTCCTTCGGTTAATACGTATGCTTTGTAGCTGTCACCGAATAGATGCTTGTTGACTGATTCTTCTATTTTGTTCGCCGTGGTACGATACTCGGGAGCCACAGAGTCGCCAAGCGTATCAGCCATTCGTGCCATGTTGCGCAATGCCCATACAAGGATTGCGTTGGTAGTTATGTGGGTACCTGTGATTGGCCCGTCGTAACCGTTAAAGTCCAAGGCTGCCTCGCCAGTAAGCGTGATCAAGCCAGTTGTATCGTCGATAAACGAAAGACCGTAATTTATGCCGCGTTTGATAGCTGGCCACCATTTAGAGAGGAAGCGGGTGTCGCCAGTATACTGATACCACTCGTACCAGGCATTTGCGGATGATACGGCATATCTAACAAGTATGAGCATGGAAATATATAGCTAGTGCATATGGTGGCTT
Organism: Ceratobasidium theobromae; assembly: GCA_037974915.1. Classification (NCBI taxonomy): domain Eukaryota; kingdom Fungi; phylum Basidiomycota; class Agaricomycetes; order Cantharellales; family Ceratobasidiaceae; genus Ceratobasidium; species Ceratobasidium theobromae. The sequence continues at coordinate 155,831 of JBBBZN010000034.1, forward strand.
ACATATACGAATAAAAATTATTGGAATTCCAGCTGTTGGTTGGTATCTCTGATGGATTGACACTTGCTAGTACAGAGCTGGATAGCTGTCCTTTGGCGTCCTGGACGCCAGTGAATAGAAGCAGGCTTCCTGCAACGGCTTCAATGTCTGCTGTGGAATAGAACTAGGGTATACTAGTATTAGCATCGGCATCAAACACATGGTGGCGCTTACAATGGTAGGTCCAAAGATTGAAAAGTCACCCGCCCAAACCACTCGGTCTCTCTTGGCCCCATCTTAAAAAAAGAGTCAACGTAGAGAACCCCGCAGTGACGCGCATACACTTACCAAAACATGCGCCATAGTGATTTGTTCCGGTCGAAAAATCCTCCAAAGCACTCATGCTAGTCAGGCTATTCGAGTATAGCGTATTTCCTGCGGCATCTTGAACAAAAAGGTTCTTCACAAGGATAGCTGTATCGTTCCCAGCTGAGAATCCTAATGGCCCAGCGGATGAAGCATCGCCTGACACCCGTTTAGAGTCAACACAAGTGTCTAGGCCACACGAAAGTAAATGAAAGACACACCATATGGAATGGTCCCAATATTTTTCCCATTGATACTGAGTGACATTGTTGAATTATTCTCTCCCCGTACAGAGAACTTCAACTCATGCCATTTGCCAGTGGTCAGAGCTCCAGAAGGGAGATTGATGGATGCTCCTGTATCTTGCGAAAAGGTAGCTGTGTCCTTATCTCCTAAAATGAGGTGGAACTCTGGGTCAAATTGGCCGCCCTTGGAGAAGGTGAAAATCGAGCCGCTAATGATGTACAAGGAGAGACTAAAATCGATTTCTCCCCAGTTACGGCTCTTTGCATGGACCGCAATATTCTTCGACTCGATCAGTGTCCCAACTGCTGATACCTATCGGAAACGATTGATATTAAGGCTATTCATTAATGCAAGATTCGCGAACCTGCCACGCAGGGGTGAGGCTTCCCTTGCTTGTGCATCCCAGTTGCACCGTACGAGCACCAGCTTTCCACAGGGCATTCAGATATTTATCACCTTGGTCGGGGTATAAGTCATGGATCTACTGGTTGGGGGTCTCACTTACTTGAATTGAAGGTCCCGGGTAGATTTTCGACTGCTGTGACATCTGTTGCAGCTACAGGGAGTGGTTAGTCGAGTTGATAACCGCCCTGGGAAGGCACCCATACCTTCGAACCCAACTTCCTTAAGAGCAACATCCCTCGTTCCAGAGATATGCTCGACCAATAGGAACCTCTGCCCACCCTGAATTGCCGTACCAAGCCACCTTTCACCGCCAGGAGTCACAGGTATGACTTCGTAACGAAAGCGCGCGCCCGCAAAGCCTTTATAGAGAGATCCATCCCCAACCCCCGGCGTCAGTGCTGATAGGGATTCCGAGACTGTATACCGAATTGTAGCGCTTTCCCCCGAGGTACTGATGATCGGGCCAAAGTCAAAGATGGGGTATCCTCCGACGTTGAGGCTGAAATCCAAGGTGATGCTGGAGTTCGGTGAGAGCGTAGCTAAAGGCAAGCTCCCGCTTCGTTCGCTCGGCCCACTGGGTTGGACGAGCGCGCCGGGATTGTTAACTGTACCACTGGTCGAGTGAACTTTAGTAGGACGAAAAGTGTACGATACGCTGGGCTGTGGTAGTTGACCGAGGAACGTAGGGGGCTGGATGTACGCATGGACCTGAGCTCCAAGGGAGTATAAGCTCCAAATGCAGGCAAGTGTCCATGTCCACGTTTGCACTGGCGCTAGATCTAACATGAGAGTGATCGTCTGGTATAGTGTGACCTTGACGTTTAGACGTCTGCCCGCAGCAGGACTCTTTCAGTCGACCTTCCTCACTAATAGATATTCAAATAATGAAAAATTCTAGCAGTCAGGATGGTTAATTAAATTGTGGTTCTCGATAATTTGGGAGTAATTGATACCTCACATCCTACATTATCGATCCATGGGGAAAGCTTGGCATGGACTTCGGTTAAAAAAGAATAAACCAGTTACCTTGGATGTGTGCATCTCCGTTCCGAAGAGTAGGCAATTATAAATATCGGACAATTAAGAGCCTCAAGAAAAAAAGAACCGCCAGCTACAAAGCCCACATGACTATCTCTGCATCTCATCGTGAATTTGAAATGAGCATGATGTGCGGTGAAGATTAGATAAATAGATCGAATTCCACGATCTCTGGATAAAATGAACCATTATGGTAAGCGCGACGTCGACATCGGTACAAACCTGCCGCCCTATACGTCTGTAAGTGTAAAAGCGCAATTAAATTGGTAAGAGGCGGGCTACTTCTGCAAGGCTTCGATTCGCACCAATGCTGAAGGTACCAGGAGCCTTGATAATCTAATGACCGGCCTGTGACCGGCAGTGTTACCACTGTAGGATGCTCCAATAGGAAAAAAACCCCGAGTATAGAGGGGGGTCGGGCCAGGATTATCGTGAGAGTTTCAAAGACCCAGATAGGCGGCAAGACAGTCGTCCGACAATGTTGCAAAGTGCTAGTTGGTAAGACAGTGGAGGGCTTAGCTAGTAATTTGTCCACATCAACAGCTTTGCACTTGTTTTAGCACATAGCACGTGACCAAGCTCGCAATTGCGCAAGCCTTTTCGAGAGCGGAGCATCTCTGAACCTGAGCAGACAATGATCCCTCCAAAAAAGATTCTCAAATGGTAAGGTGATGTTATATTTGGTTATTATATCAGATAAAGTACGTTCGTATCCAGAGATAGTGGTTAACCCATATTATGTAGGGGTTCGAGGTACCAGTACTGGTAGCAATCGGGGTATATTTCACATGTATATCTGGGAGACAGTCATGCATATATATCCTATGTATATTAACTTTCAATTCTCTCAAAGATAGATTGAATTCAATTTTCAGAAGGTATTTGCACATTTAGGAAGAGGTGATAATAAATGGCCCGGAACTACCTGTTACATCGACTCGGTATTGGTTTCCCTCACTTCCGGCCGAAACCACCCCCCTTGGTAGTCCCGAATTCCCTTTAGCTGTTACTATCACTCCATTGACCGTCACTTTCTTCTTTGCTGCTCCCGGAATCACAATCGTTCCGTTAGTACCAGCTGGCGGAGTAATGCTCATGCTGAATTCCGAGCCCTTGTTCTCCCATGAAGCAATGATGCTTCCCCAGGGAGTTGGCACCCGACCGTTTGCAAACGTCAGGTTGACAGTTCTGGGTGCGAAAGACCATGTGGAATAGCCGGGGGACGCAGGAGAAATGCCAAGGACGTAGCGAGAGAGCTGCCAAGTGGGACCACTGCCCCAACCATGGGCCTGAGAAGAGTACAACGGCCTGTAAGGTTCCCCTGTAGTCCCATCTAGGAAAACCAGAATTAGTATGATTCACTAATCCATTGAAGGATAAATGTATGCCTACTTATAAACTCCCAAGTCATACCAGTATACCAAGGGTTATTCACATCAATTTGATTCTTCCATACGGATCGCATCAGTTCGATTGCTTCGTCATTCATCCCTGCTTCGAAAGCGGCCCATGTATGGAATCCCGAGGCATAAGGCGAGACGATTGGAAGCTGTCGTGTCGTGTTTGAGAAGGAAAGCGGGCCGAATGGTGTGTTCAGAGATCGCATTGCTTCAATGATTGCTTTCGGGGAGGAGGGAGAGTTGGCAGCGCCCGCAATCCCTGAAAGGATCGCGTACTAAAATAGGATGACAGTTGGGTCAATCATACCCGCACACGAGATATCTTGCCTACCGAATTGCCGTCCTGGCTTATTCCAACAGTTGTATTTCCTTCGGTTAATGCATACGCTTTATAGCTTTTGTTGAATAGGCGTTTATTTACTGCTGCCTCAATTTTGTTCGCAGTGCTGCGATACTCGGAAGCCACGGAGTCGCCAAGCGTATCAGCGATAATAGCCATGTTGCGCAACGCCCACACAAAGATTGCGTTGGCACCAATATGAGTACCTGCCATCGGCCCATCGTAATAATCAAAATCCAAGGCAGCAGCAGAGCTCAGCGTGATAAGGTTGGTTGTATTATCGAGGAACGAACGACCATAAGCTAAATCGCGCTTGATTGCTGGCCACCATTTCGAGAGGAAGCGTGTATCGCCAGTATACTGATACCACTCGTACCAGGCATTTGCAGACGATACGGCATATCTGAAACGGGGTGTGAATGATGCAACAATTTTGCGTATGCTTAATTTAATCACTCACATATATGAATAAAGGTTATCAGTGTTCCAGCTGTTGGTTGGTACCTCTGATGGATTAACGCTCGCAAGTACGGCACTAGATATCTGGCCCTCAGCATCTTGGACGCCGGTGAACAGCAATAAGCTTCCTGCGACAGCTTCGATATCTGCTGTGGAGTAGAACTGGAATATGTATTCAGTGGATGATGGCCGAAACCAAGCCTGTAGGTATTGCTCACAATGGTGGGCCCAAAGATTGAAAAGTCCCCTGCCCAGATCACCCGGTCTCTCTTGGCTCCATCTGGAAAATAAAGTCATGAAGTCAACCCAAGGAAAACAATGCGACACGCATACACTCACCGAAACATACACCGTAGTGGTTTGTTCCTGTCGAAAAATCCTGCAAAGCACTCATACTGGTTAAGCTATTTGAGTATAATGTTTTTCCTGCAGCATCTCGGACCAGAAGGTTCTTGACGATAATGGCTGTGTCGTTCCCAGCTGAAAATCCGAATGGACCGGCGGACGAAGCATTATCTGATATCAATTTGGAGTTAAGATGTGTCATACGAAAGTAAATATTCATAAAGGTATACCATATGGAATAGTCCCGATGTTTGTCCCATCGATACTAACTGACATTGTGGAATTACTTTCTCCTCGAACTGAGAACTTCAAGTCATGCCATTTGCCGGTGGTCAAAGCCCCAGATGGAAGATCAACGGACGCTCCTGAATATCGCGAAAAGGTCCCCGTGCCGCTATCCCCCAGAATAAGGAAGAACTCAGAGGCTCCAGGATCTGGAGCAAATTGGCTACCTTTGACGACTGTGAAGATCGAGCCGCTGATAATGTATAATGAGAGACTGAAATCGATTTCTCCCCAGCTGCCGCTCTTCGCGTGGACCGCAACATTTTTCGACTGGATCAGTGTTCCAATTGCCGACACCTGTGCAAATAACATGTAATTTATTCGGTAGCTATTAACTCGAGGTCGCTTACCTGCCACGCCGGGGTGAAGCTCCCCTTACTTGCACACCCTAGTTGCACTGTCCGCGCACCAGCTTTCCACAGTGCGTTTAGGTATTCATCACCTGGATCAAACGATAAGCAAAGTAATTAGTCTTGGAGCAAGGGTTGCTTACTTGAATTGAAACTCCCGGGTAAATTCTCGATCGGAGTGACATCTGTTGCGGCTACAGGGAGTGGCCAATCGGTGCATAATGATTGCTATGAAAAGACCGCCATACCTTCAAACCCGACTTCATTGAGCGTGACGTCCGCTGTCCCAGAGATATGTTCGATTAATATGAACCGCTGTCCACCCTGAATTGCTGTGCCAAGCCACCTTTCACCCCCAGGGGTCACAGGAATGATTTCGTGCCGAAAACGAGCGCCAGCAAAGCCCTTGAAGGGAAATCCGTCTCCTTCTGCCGGCGTCAGCGCTGCTAAGGATTCCGAGACAGTATATCGGATTGTGGCGCCCTGTCCCGAAGCGCTCGTGATTGGGGCGAAGTCCAAGACGGGGTATCCTCCAACATCGAGACTAAAGTCTAGTATGACGCCAGAGCCTGGCGAGAGAGTGGCCGAGGAGAAAGTCCCGGTGCGTTCACTCGGCCCGCTAGGCTGAACAAGTGCATCTGCATTGTTGATTGTGCCGCTGGTCGAGTGAACCTTGGTGGGGCGGAAAGTGTATGGCACAATAGGTTGTGGTAGTTGACCTAGAAAAGTCGGGGGTTGGACGTACGCATCGACCCCGGCTCCAAGAGAGTATAAGCCCCAAACGCAGGCGAGTGCCTGTGCTAAAGTTAGACACAGCATGAGAACGATCGTAAATTTAGTGAACCTTTGCCTGGGCTTTTTAAAAAGCCCCCCACTAACACATCCCAACAACCTCAAAATTCTGGTAATACTGAGCGGTTCGAGATCCTCAAAACATTGGAGATGGCCGGTGTATTACTCCACCAATTCGTAGGAAAGTTCATCTTCCTTGTGTGTGGTTTGCCTTGAAAATTCAACCACTTGCCTTGGATGTGCCCATCTCCGTACCGAACGGATATTTTAAAAGTTCCAAGAAAAAAGAACCAGAGGTGAACCAGCTCACATGATTCCCCGTCTTGTCAGTGAGGTGATGTTGGCTAAAAATGTGACCAGGTGAAAGTGCTTCGGGTGTAATGTGGGCGAAGGAAGTCCAAGTATGTGTATGGAATTCATGCAGTTATCATATAAAATAAGCCGGTAATACCGATTGTATCCGGCGCAATGGCAGTTGATGCTGTATGGGGCTACTTCACCGCAAGTTCGCCGGTGAAAGCCGTTGCTTGGGTAGAATTAATCGAGCACCTTTGCAGGAACTCGATTGTCGTTCACATTGATGGGACACACGCCAAGGGTCACGATATCCCGGAGACACATCCAGACAGCTTTGGCGATCTGGTGATAAATGAGGTCACCAAAACGCTCCAATGGGGAAAGAACTTCAGACGTGAACCGATCTGTCATATATAGATTCTAAAAGACCCGGAGAAGCAGTAGATTTGTTTTTTGAGTAATATTGTGAAGCAGTAGCTGGTGACGCTGTAGCTAGCGCTCTTGGCCAAACACTGTGGTCATTCGCCTCGTTGAGGTTTTCTTTAGATTTGCTTGTGAGATCCCGTGACTGAGAGCGTGACTTGAGTTGCGATTGCAATTACGCGCGGCTCCGCGCACCGCGGGCCCAATTTGTACTCGATAAAATGGCGGCGCCGCGGTTTCTGTATCAAAACAAAGCTGTTCTAAAACGCCCCCAGAATCGACTTCCCTCTGCAGCATTGTATGTCGGGTCGCGGACTTGTGCGTGTTGCAAAATTCCTTACAACACTCAACCCCTCGAGCTTTTCTTGGACAGATACTGCCCCTACTGATTCTCTCCCACAATATCCACTTTCACCGGCGCCGCTTATCACTCGAGAAGAACTAGATAAATACCTTGGTATTCTCGAGACAAATGGGTGGCATTTCCGCCAGGCGAGTCGAAGACTCGACAAGTTGGGACATACAGCCATGTGGTGGGAACTCCGAAACTCGGCTCAATTCCCTTCATTCAAGGCCGCAATGAAATATGTGAACGATGTGGCAGACTTGGCAAAGTCTGAGAAGGTACGAGATCCAGTAACAGGATTCCTAGTATGCAAATTGAAGACCAATCGAATCAGCATCATCCAACTATCTTGATCTTCGATCGAGTCCATGTTGCCATCTCTCTGGACACGCATGACACGGTTGAAAGACCTGCGACACTATCCGGTTCTTTGGAAACACACACTAGTGCTTTAGTTGCTCGCTGGCCTGGGTTGACTCTGCGAGATATTCGAATGGCGTTGCTCATTAACCCGCTACTTGAGCTCCATAAGGTCGTCGGCAGGGTATCTCCTTTAGATCAATGCGCCCCCAATTACGACGAGTTGGTTAGAGTTCGTTTAATAAGCTAACTTGGCCCATCGCGAGGGTTGTCCACCGGGGGTACGAACCTTGGTTACTTCGGTGCCATATTTACTAAAATTACATTCGCCGTCTGCAGATGAATAATGAGGTCACTTTAGTAACCCGTGCAATAATATTAAGGCGCATACCTCAAGCGACTTAAAATCCCAGCCCCATGCTCTGTCTTGTCATTAAAGTTGTGTATTGCGTATTGATTTTTGCTTGGGCACTAGGAGTGCGTGAAGCTTGCATTGCTCTACGCGCGCTAGCTACGGAGGTGCAGAGATTGTTATAGGTGCAAATAGGAAAGCGAGTTATGCATAGAGTGTTCAATTATCGATATACATGGAATTCTAGCCAAGTTTCAGTATATATTATATTAGGTACAAATTGGACCCGCGTACTACCTACATCTTAGATCCGGTCTGGACCAAACAATTGGCTCTGCCGGGAGCAGTTTCCCTGTTCACCACTGATCGTTGGCTTACACTGGGCCTTTCCCCATTAGAACATCAATATGAATGTGGTCGGTAATTAATTTACCAGATTGCCAAGACTCTCGAGCTTGGGGTATGTTATCGAAATTTTATGATCAGTGTCAATGAGCGTCAGTTCGAATTCTACTAATGTTATTAATAACAGCTATAGCGCTATCGATGTCTTACAGAAAAGGCCCAGCGCTTACTAGTGTAATTGTCCCATCGTATACTAGCGGCAATTGCAATCTTGTTCTAGTCTAATATATATACCAGTTGTAGTAAGTATCTCCCATTCGTTTCATTCCGCGGCTGCAGGAACCCAATACATTTATATATTTGGACTTCGGGTGCATCGTACTCATTCATTTTCTGATCTAGATTCACTTCAATAACGAGATATCAACAGTCATGTGAGATTGGCTGTTCGTGATTCTGATGTCTTAAGCTCTTAATTGCCCGGTATTTTAAAAATATCTACCCTTCGGACCGGAGATGTGTACATCCAAGGTAATTAGTTCAAATGTTTTAGGTTGAGTCCTCATAGAAGCCCCTATCGTTTGATTGTTTCTTAAGTTTTGGAGGTCACCCGACATTCTCAAAAGTTTTGGACCCTTGGTACTTTCAGCAACCGGAGAGGGTGGTTAAAAGAATTGGGGTATGTGCTCATAAAATTCGTGTTAATCGATCACTCTCATGTTGGGTTCAACACTGACACAGGTCCTTGCCTGCGTTTGGGGCCTATATTTCCTTGGAACAGGGGCCGATGCATACGTCCAGCCTCCCAAGTTTCTCGGACAACTACCGCAACCTATCGTGCCGTATACTTTTCGTCCCACTAAGATTCACTCAGTAAGCGGCACAGTCAACAATGCTAATGCACTCGTTCAACCGAGTGGGCCGAGCGAGCGCAACGGGAGTTTCTCCACGGCTACTCTCTTGCCAAACTCTAGTGTCATCTTGGACTTTGGCTTCAACGTGGGAGGTTACCCTGTCCTTGATTTTGGCCCAGTCTCCAATACCTCAGAAAAGGGCGCCACAATTCGATATACGGTCTCGGAATCTTTATTGGCACTGACACCGGGAGTTGGAGATGGATCTCCATTGAAGGGGTTCGCAGCCGCCCTTTTTCGTTCCGAAGTTATCCCAGTAATTCCCGGAGGTGAAAGATGGTTAGGCCGGGCAGTTCAGGGCGGGCAGAGGTTTCTATTGATCGAACATATTGGTGGGGGGGCGGATATCACACTCAAAGAAACGGGATTTGAAGGTAGGGAGCAGTTTTATGATGGTTACGGTCTCGGTTAACCATTTTCTATAGCCGCAACAGATGTCACCCCGATTGAGAATCTACCTGGAAGTTTTAACTCAAGTATGTGATATTTGCTGCCGTGGTCCGTCGCTTGACCTACATCCTTACTCAGGCGATAAATATTTGAATGCACTCTGGGCGGCCGGTGCTCGTACCGTGCAGCTAGGGTGTACAAGCAAGGGGAGTCTTGCTCCTGCATTGAAGGCGCGTACTCTTGCATGAATAATTACCGAATACCCTCTCAAATCATTCTTAGGTATCGGCGGTAGGGACATTGATCGATTCAACGAATATTGCAGTTCATGCAAAGAGCCGTAACTGGAGAGAAATTGATTTCAGTCTCTCGTTATATATCATCAGCGGCTCGATTTTCACCTTCTCCAAGGAATTCAACTAACTCCAGCCCCTGAATATTCTCAGTTCCACTTGAGGTTGGGGGATAATGGCACAAGCACCTTCTCGCGGGATGGGGGAGTGTCCGTCAATCTTCCTTCTGGAGTTCTGACCACTGGGAAATGGCACGACCTGAAGTTTTTGGTCCGGGGAGAAACAAACTCATCAATGTCGGTTAGCATCGACGGCGTAAGCATAGGAACTATTCCATATGGTATGCCTTTGTTTATTTTCATGACCCGTGTTGATTCGAATATTCTAAATTACGACTAGATGATGCTTCCTCTGTCGGGCCACTAGGATTCACAACCGGAAGTGATACAACCATCATTATCAAGAATCTTTTCGTTCAGGATATCACAGGAAATACCCTGTACTCGAATAGTTTGACAAGCATGAGCGCATTGGCAGATTTTTCGACCGGAACGAACCACTATGGCCTATGTTTTGGTGAGTGTATGCGTATAGTTAGCGGATTCCCCTGTATCAATTCTATTTTTAGATGGGGCCAAAAGGGATCGAACGGTTTGGGCAGGGGACTTCTCGATTTTCGGGCGCACCATTGTGAGTCCTGCCCGTATCAATATATGTTTGGCGCTAGCACCAATATTGGATATATTTCAGTTCTATTCCACAGCAGATATTGAGGCCGTGGCAGGAAGTATATTGCTATTCACCGGGGTCCAAGAGACTGGGGGGCAGCTATCAAGCGTCGTACTACCGAGCATCAACCCGTCAGAGGTCCCAACTAATAGCTGGAACTCCGATAACTTTTATTCATTCATGTGAGCTATTGAACCCGTAATAAAATTTCCAGCATCACTCACATTCAGGTTTCAGATATGCCATATCTTCCGCAAATGCCTGGTACGAATGGTATCAACATACCGGCAACATTCGTTTCATCTCCAAATGGTGGTCGGCCATCAAGCGCGATTTTGATTATGGCCTCTCCTTTCTTGACAGTGCCACTAACCTAATCACGCTAAACTCCGATACAGCCTCGGATTTTGATTATTACGACGGATCTATGCCAGGTACTCATATCGGTGCAAATGCTATCTTTGTATGGGCGTTGCGCAACATGGCCCTCATTGCCGATACGCTTGGCGACTCTGTGGCTTCCGGGTATCGTACTACTGCAAGCAAAATTGAAGAAGCAGTCAACCGGCAGCTATTCAGCAAGAGCTTCAAGGCATACGTATTAACTGATGGAAACACAACAGTTGGGATAAGCCAAGATGGAAACTCGGTAAGCCACCTTGTGTGCAAGAATTATTGAGTTCGAGTTTACTATCATCACATCGCAGTACGCGATCCTTTCGGGGATTGCCAACGCAGCCAACGCTCCTTCCTCTCCAAAAGCAATCATCGAAGCAATGCGATCTTTGAATACGCCATTTGGCCCATTATCATTCTCAAATACAAGGAGGCTCCTTCCCATCATCTCACCCTATGCGTCGGGCTTCCATACGTGGGCAGCATTTGAAGCCGGGATGGACGACGAAGCGATTGAGCTGATGCGAATTGTATGGAAGAACCAAACGGATGTGGATAACCCTTGGTACACTGGCATGACCTGGGAAAATATAAGTACGAATATCTATTCTGCAACCGATGCTTGCTTAGTACTGAATACCGATCTGCGCAGATGGGACGACGGGGGAACCTTATAATCCCATGCAATCTTCCCAGGCCCATGGCTGGGGCAGTGGTCCCACTTGGCAGCTCTCCCGTTACGTCCTTGGTATTTCTCCCGCGTCCCCCGGCTATTCCACATGGTCATTTGCGCCTCGAACCGTCAACTTGACTTTCGCAAATGGTCGCGTACCTACTCCTTGGGGGACTATCGTTGCTTCGTGGGAGAACAGGGGTTCCGACTTCAGAATGCACATCACTCCGCCAGCTGGTACAAATGGCACGATTGTTATCCCACAGGGAGCCAATAAAACAGTGACAGTAAACGGGGTAATAGTAACAACAAAGCAGGATTTGAGGATGTCTGGGGGAGTTGTTTGGGCTGGAAGCGAGGGAAGCGCATACCGAATCAATGTCACAAGTGGATTCGGACCATACGTGGTTAGGTCGTCCTAGCTGCTGCAACCGTCTACTAAAGCGGGCGGATTTAAGCTTGTATCGTGGGGTTTTCGATAGTTACATAGGTTGTGTATTCATGTGCAACCGTGTCTTGATTTTATTCGAATCGTTTGTGTAAATATAAGCAACTTGAAGCTTCGAAATCCTCATTCGTGTGCATCTCGAGGGAAAGTCAGCCTCAGAGTCAAAACAATTAACTCCATCGTCCAACAAGCCGGTTATAGTAATGAGAAATTTGCATATATGCGGCCAAAATTCATATCGATTTAGGTTAACGTTTCCGTTACTGTGGTGTTTCGAGCTTGACTAGGCACAAAGTGGGAAAAGTAGTAGGCAGGTCGAAAGCTCCACTGAGATTGCATTTGAGAAGCAAAGAATGGCAACAACATTCGACAATGTTTTTGAACTACGAAGTATAAATATTCGAGGCGAATAAATCTATGAAAAATGGTATGGCCTTGACTCGAGCTCATGACTCATTATGACAGCTTCTGAATACTATGAAGTCCATTTCGGTTTAGAAGGAGACTCCATGGTAGGATAATTACAAAATGCCCTTCTTCTGCTTGAGGGCTGGCTTCATGACACGAGACCTGCGGAGGCGCTCCATCTCTGGGTCAGGGAATGAGCGGCGACCAAGAGAGGTTGACCAGATGTCGAGTCCAGAAGGAATCTCACTACACATCTAAAGACAACTCTTCATCAGCCCTAGTTGCTTTATTTGATTACTCGATTCGCTTACCTCGGTGTTCGCGGACGGGATTGTCATCTCCGCAATCGCATCTGGCTGCACGACAATCACAGCTGCGAACCCTTCAGCCAAATGCCAGTCAATATGGCAGTGCATGACTGTTCGCAAATATATCAGTATTCAGTTGCATCCTGGGCCTCATTAATTACTGCACTTACACCAAACGCCTGGATTGTCTGCCATGAATCGGAGCACAGCCCATGTTCCAGCCGGGATAATGTGAGTGTCACGACGGATCGGGTTCGTCGTATTGTATGAGATCGAATCTGCCTCCTCCAGCGTGATGCTGCCAGATCCCTCGGCAACGATCCAGAATGTCATTCCGTGCACTAGATAATGAGGGAGAATTTCCGGTTAGAGCATGGATATCTTGGACTCGTCTAAAACATACTCACTATGGTAAGGATGGTCAATCGCCGTGTCCAGGTTGTTGATCACAAGGTCCACAGCGCCAACTGTATCGTATGTCACGGATGCAATGTTCGATGCATTCACCGTCCCACCAGATGCAAGTGTGTGCAGGATTGGCTGATACACCAAGTCCTTGAATGTTGTTGAGTTTACCTCGAACTCAACGTCGATGTTGCCAGACGAGTCCAGTCCGACCACAAGGCCAGTGCTGAACATTCCACGCTTCACCACGTTCGTGGGAGCATCCTTCACGATGATTGGAGTCAGAGACGAGGTGTCGATGTCGACGCAAGACTCCCCAGACACTACATCGGTCCAGTCTGATGTGGTGGGGTCAGTGGTGCTGGCTCCGGTGCCGTCCTCCTCGACATAGCGGACGATGGCGTAAGTCGTATTTGCAAAATCATCAGGCAGGGTAGTCAAGCATGCAGTGTTCATCTGAGCGCGCAGCCAGTATGCGTCACCGACAGATCCAACGCTAGTGTCGACGATGACGGAGTAACGCTGACCGTTGTGGAACTTGAGCCGGTGAAGGGCGCTGTTCGCCTCGTTGTAGACCGGGGTGTCGTCGGCCTCGGTGACGTTGAGGGTGTGACTGTCGAGCGATACCCAGAACATCGCTGCATGTATACGGTCAGCACGACGAGATCCATGCACCAAGGACTAAGATGGACCGACCGTGAGCGGCACTGTTGATTAGACGGAATCGATACTTTTTGTTCGGTACAACCTGGATCTCGTATGGCGTCTGAGTGAAGCATGTGCTGCTGTTACCATATGTTGCACAATCCCAGGTGCCTTGGCCGTTGATCATAGCCGAATTTGGTGAGGGGGCAGCCAAACTCTGTGGTTAAGATTGAACTGATCAGTAACGCGCATATATATACCTCGTGTTGAGGCGACTTACTCCATGGTAGCCAGACGAAGACAGCAGTGCCTCAGTAATAACTGCAGACGTGTCATGGTACCAATCAGCTATCATTAGGATCTGGTCCTCATCATAGTCCACTCCTCGCTTCAATGGATCGTCAGGCGAGTGGATGATCAACGGCTGCAAAACGCCAAGTCAGTTGCATTGCTACATCAGATTTCTATATCCGAATCTAACACTCACCCCGTGGATGCCATCAGCCAATTGAGTTGATGCATGAGCGCTGAAATAGTTCATCTTCAGTCCCTTAATTAATTAGAAAAATTAATATATTGCACTTACTGCCACCAGTATGTCCCATATTGTCCAGACACAGTGAATTGATATGTGAAGCTTGAGCCTGCCGGGATCGGACACTGTGCCACACCTGCGGGTCCGTCCATCCAAGGTGTACTGTTCTGGAAAAGACCGTGCCAGTGAATCGTTGTGCCGACACTCATGTCATTTTGGACGTTGACGATGATTGTGTCGCCGTCGTTCGCCTCGATAGTGGGACCAGGGTATTGACCTGTGAGAGGGAGTGTGAGATGGGCGATCTTCAAATTTGGTGGCTCTAATATGTATACGCTCACCGTTCACAACGAGCATGGGACGGTAGTAGCCATCAGGAGAACCTGTCACGGTTGCGACGGTCCAGTCGTAGGTGCGAGTAGCTGGGACATCAGTGATGACAAAGTCGCTGCTGAGAGTGAGTTGGGTGACGGCAGCCGTGACAGTAGTCGCGGTTGCGGTAGCAGTAGTCGTGGTTTGAGCATAGCCAATGCCAAAGAGAGCGGCAAATGCGCCGATGGCGGCGGGACGTGGGAGAAGCATGTCTAAGGAGTAGGGAAAGCCCGATGAAACGAATGCCCGTATGAGTCCGATAGAGTGCGCAGTTCGAGTAGGTGATGGTGAGAGGAGCTCGCGAATATGCCGCCTTATATTCCTTATCGTCAGAGGTATTTTGCTTTCACCTTAACACACAAACCGCCTATTTTTCCTAAAAATAGCCGCAATGACATACCATTTCGTTTACTAGGAATGTAAATTCCTCGATCGCAGCATTAACAATTCTGATTTGGGAGTCATTTCATTACGTGCCGCAAAGGAGCCCGACTTGCGTGGCCGAGGGTTGGGCTGCGGATCTGGAAGGTGAGGAAGAAACGTGCTGCGCGCACCACTTCAATTTCGAAACGAAGTCGACGATATCATCTGTTTCGCGGAATATTAGACCTTAAAATCGAGGACTAATCTTAATCCTCACTTCCCGCCGAATCACCAGGGTACTTAAGCTTTATAATTAATCACTGGGGGATATACAAAACTCTTGGTCATCGTATATACTAAGCGCTAGGTCGATTGATTAAGAATTATGAAAGTAATATTGCTAGAGGCTATAGCGCTTGCCATATCGATTATCCCTCCCAAAGTAGGGTTAGGCATGTCGTAGTGTTTCAACTGGCAAAACGTTAAAACTGACTTCAAGTTGCGGTCCTGCAGAGTCACCCGACTTATAATTAAGCTTGCACATTAGCGGCTCCCCGCACTGAGTCCTCGGCCCGGGATTTCTCCCGCATGCGCATAACGTTAATTATAACCAGGTCGTCCATTCCAAGTGGTCGCTCACAAGTCCTCGGAAATCGATATTACATGTACAGCTGGGAGTATTAGTTGAGCCAGCCAATAAACCAAGAAAAGAAGTCAAGTAGAATATTCGCGGCACATTGGAAAACGTTAGAGCTAGCTCAAAGCTCTGCAATAGTTCCTGCGCTCAATGTTTTAACTTTTGCGCAACTAGGTCAAATTTTTAAATGGATAAATCTTTCAGAGGCTGCGGGGACCTTTGAAGGCTCAAAATATGTGGAACCGTATGCGGGCCAAAGAAATTCAGCATTATTGTAATACTCGTGTTGAGAGCTCCAGTTTGATGTGCATGTGCGCATGCGCGATTCTACTGGAAAATTAAAACCAACTACTTATATATATAATTATATATATAATTACCCATCTTCATAGCTATAGCTAAGAATCTCTCACGAGCTTAGTATAAGGCGCTCAATAGCGATGGAACTTTTTACTTTCATTGAATCGTGAACTGTGTCTGGGGTTGAAAGCTCCGGAATGTTTTGTTTGCGGTACTGATTTTGCAACGTTAACTATATACTAGCTAGTCTTCGCGACTAGAGAAAGGGCTGACGTATCAGCATAAATTAACATTCTGACTGAGTGTGCTTTGTGGCCGACATCATATAAGCTACCCTCAGCCGGGTGGGATGTGAGTATACGAGTAATTGTTGGCGCTTTCTCCCAATTACGATTTTGGTTGAAATTTCTACCTACCCTAAAGTGATTACGTCATCCGGCTGCGCTTTGTATGACAGAGCTCCACTCGTTCAACCTTGATTGGGTCCCACCTCACCCTGATTGTTCGTCTCAAGGAGCTCTTCAATCTGGGTACACTCAAACTCGAGGGAAAAGCATTGAGACTTCATTTGGATTACCACTTCCGCGGTTGTAAGGTATTAGCAATTAACACGTGCGAACGGCGTTGTAGAACTCCTGACCTCAACCATTGAAAGTGACTTTAGCACTCTCCCCATAGGAAGCTATCGAAAGACTCTGCTTTCATTTATATCCTTGCTTTCGCACCGGTACCCTCTTGAGGACTTGCGGTAAGTCGAGCCCGGATGCTTGGGGTTGGTATTGACCCTAGCACCACAAAGGATTTCGCATTCCCACTAGTTCATATCCTCGTGATCCATATTTCCACCACAGATTGTGAGTGTTAGGTCTCAATTACGGTCTGTACTTAAATGCACTCGACCAGTTTCGACTCCACAGTCCCATTTCGAGCGAGGGTTGGATTGATAACACCTACTAGAGATGACTTTTTTGTCAGCACCCGGCGATCCCAATGACAAGGGTCAAGAAAATCAAGACGATAGCCAACGGGCCCGTGGCGAACAAATAATAATTGCATCGCATTCGACTTTGCCTAATCAGGATACCGCTCAGCAACTGGGTCCATCTCTTGGACTCCTCCATGACGATAAAGTTGGAAGTCAACCTACTGACTCAAAAGATGTTGCCATTTTACGTAGACTGAAGCTTGCTATTTTGGAAGGACAGCATCCCTATTTTAAAGCCAATGTCGATTTATCCAACCTGCAAGACCTTGTGCTGACCTCGGGTTCGCGCTCCGCGCATTGTGGGGTAGCTGACGTTCAAGAATCTGGTTTACTTGACGCAACTATGGCTCAATCGAATGGTCAAGTTATAAGCGCCAGATTGACGCCAGCCAGCTGTGTGGGGTCGCCCATTCCCGCGGCCATGGATTCCCGGACTGGAGAGGGCACGAATGACTCAAAGATGAACGATATAACGAATACGCAACCTGGTGTAGCCAAAATGGGTGCAGGAGATGGAATGATAGTGTACCCCATCCAAAAAGTACCCATGGATTCAAGGGAACCTGGCGAGAAGCCGCCCACTGCCGCACCAGGAGATTTAGCTTTCGACAATCAGCCCACGACATCTAATACACTTGTTCAACATACCCTGCTCAGTCTTACCGCACAAGAATCCAATAGCCGTGAGTTCTCACATTTCCGAAAGTTTCATCAGGCTGATGGTTTATTAGAGTTTGCCCACAAGGAAAACTCATCGGACACACCGACAATAATTGATCCAAATGAACAGCAGACTCAACTCGAAGTACAAATAAAACGTGAATCGCCCCCTTACCAACTTTCTGGATCCCAACCTCAAGGTTTAGACCAATCTTCATCGATGGGCTCGTTTACGTCTGTGTCTGTTATGTCTACGGTGTTGACCTCAGACGATGGAGGCACGTCTGAGAATTCGCATATCGCTGATGCTGACGCTTCTGGATACAACCCCAAGTATGGCAATAGAGCTGATTATCTTCGACACCAAAAAGCTCGAGTCAAGATGCTCGAATCAATTGAAGAGAAGAATCGGCGCATAGTACATCGTCCGGAGGAGAGGCCGACAACACACAAAAACCTGGCCCGCCTACCAGAGAATGGAATTCGTCGAGGTACTGGGCCGAATGTTTCCCCTACTCGTGGACGTGATCATCCTTCACGAATGCAAACTCTACCACTTCCTTTTCGCGCCTCCGATGCAAACACTCAAGGAACTAGCCACGCTAGTTTGCGACGCACCCCACCTTTGGATAAACCGCTTGAACGCCCTCCTCCAAGCTTCGAAACAAGTCCTCGTGGACGTCACCGCACCTCGTCATTTGCGCAATCTCCCCCTGGGAAATATCTTCTGTCTCGCCGACCAAGAGATTTTAGTCCGTCCTTGGATTATCGCCCTCAATACCTCCCATATGATGATCCAAGAGCAGCCCGACCACGCCCCGTAGTTTCCTCGCCCCCTCGTGGATCTCCACCCCGCGAGACCTCGGCTCCACGACTTGCCACTGACCGGCGGTCGATAGACTATAACCCATTCCCCCGGAATGAATCGCGAAGTTTTGACTTTCGACCACCACCTCCATCTCCAGTCTTCGCCGATCGGCCAAGTATAGCTGGATCGTTCGGTATGGATGATGATACCACTTGGGCTAGTTCCGCACGTGGAACGTTGCGTGCTCCTCTTCCACCGCCTCGCAACAGCCCCCCGCCTCGTGACCGAGATCATACGCCTTTTGGATCTTCTAGCTTGCCTTCCAATTCCAACGGCTATCGACCTCAGGGTCTACCCGATCCACCCAGTGCGCGGTATAGTACGTACGAGGCCCCAACTAGGCGCGCTGACGCATCATGGGCATCTCCCCGAGATTGGGATTCTGCAGCGCGTTCAGCCGACTCTAAGCCCAAACTTCAAGATCGCCTCACGATGGAGCCAACATGGTCTCGCGATGGCCGCGATCCTCGATCACGCGAAGAAGACTATGGGCATCATGCGCTCGATAATTATGAACCCCGCGGCGATGATTTATCGCGCTTCAGAAGGGAAGCTTCTCCACCCACCCCGCGGTACTCGGAGGGTTTTCGTGCTGGGTTTGACAGACGGAACGAAATGGATGAGGTAATTCGACCAATGAAACGATCCAGGCCCAGCGACGGATATGCTCCCCGCGGCGGGCCGAGCGCGGATAGAGTTCATTACGATTTAGATTCCCTCCCAGCTGATTATTATGGGCGTGAGCCACTCGGGCGAGCAGATGACGGCTACGACCGGCGACCTCGACCAAACTACTCAGACTGGGCAAATAGGCCACAATAATAACTTTTTGTGTCTAGTAAGCTTGTTTTTCTCGTGCGTTATTGGGTGTTGAGGAGTGTACCCAGACAATAGCTATGTTTAGGAACTTTCATGCGTCACATATGCTTTTTTCGTCAAGTTTCGCTTTATTGTTGTTTCATATATAGACCTCAGTTGTACTCGTTGGATGCAATCTGGAACGTTGCGTTTGTCGTTTTCATTTCGGCTTTGAGCGAAACTTGGTAAATTTAAGGTCGTGTGCTCTTGTGAATCGAGGCAGAATGTGACGAAGAACTACCGTCGACCCGAGATAGATATGTCCTTGCGGAACCCTCATTCGCGCAACGAGCAAATCCACGTGATCGACCCTCATCCAATTATTTTTCCCGTCGATCGTCCACAAACCCCACGCCACCCTCATCCAGCCCCTACACACCAGCCTTTTGCTATTCTCCAAGTGTAAAACCAGACATGTCTGACGACAAGTCAACTGCCGCGATGGAGGAGGACCGAGTTGACTCTGAAAATATGACCTCCAAGGACTAGTACACATCTCGCACCTATTGGTTAATTTGGCAGCCACTAACGCTCGTATAGCTATGCAGACTCATACGCGCACTTTGGTATGCTTAAACATACTGTTACACAATCTAAATCCAAATTGACGTATATCAATCCAGGGATCCACGAGGAAATGCTCAAGGACACTGTTCGAACAACGTCCTACCGGAACGCCATGTACAATAACTCGCACCTATTCAAAGACAAGCTTGTACTGGATGTTGGGTGTGGCACGGGTATTTTGAGCATGTTTGCCGCCAAGGCTGGTGCTAAACATGTCGTCGGCGTGAGTTTGTACATGCAGCTCTCGTCCTGGTGTTAATTCTCTGACCCGGCCGGGGGATAGATCGATATGTCAAATATTATTGACCAAGCTCAAAAGATTATCGAAGCGAACGGGTTCAAGGATAGTAAGTAGGCGTGGCTCGTTTGCTCATCTTTACACTGATGATCGCGCCGTTGCAAACTTTATCGGTTGCGAACAACTTGGCATGTGGGTTATATGTAGCCATCACGCTCGTCAAGGGAAAGTTGGAGGAAGCTGAACTGCCTTTCCAAAAATTCGATATCATTGTTAGCGAATGGATGGGATACTTCTTGTACGTACATGGTTTCTATGTCGTCCACCAAGATTTTGATTTACTTCTCAGACTTTACGAGAGCATGCTGGATACGGTCCTCTTGGCCCGTGACAAATATCTTGTGTGTATGATTCGGCTTGGATGTGGCTACTTGCTCATCGATTCTTTAGGCGCCAGATGGGTTAATGTTTCCGGATACTGCAACAATCTACCTTGCCGCCATAGAGGACCAAGACTACAAGGAAGAGAAGATCAATTGTGAGTTCCGAGCTCTAGTCTTGAGTATTTAATAACACCCTCGCCAAGTTTGGGACAATGTTTATGGGTTCGACTACAGCTGCATCAAGGACATCGCGCTTCGCGAACCACTGGTCGACACAGTTGACCTCAAGGCAGTCGTCACGAAACCCTATCCGATCAAGGTTTGCGATTTAGCTGAAAATAGAAATGTTCCTCGTCTGACCTCCAGTAGCATATTGACTTGCGATCCGCGAAAAAGGAAGATTTAACTTTTACGGCCGACTTTACTTTGATAGCCGAGCGTGTTGACTGTACGTATTCGTCGCGCGGTCCCAAGATTTACTAATTATTGCTGCAGACATCCACGCTTTCCTTGCCTGGTTCGACATTTGTTTCGATGCGGCGCACAAGCCCGTCAAGTTTAGCACTGGCCCACATGCCAAATATACACACTGGAAGTGAGCACAATCCATTTATTGGTTGCTATTTGGACGCTGAGCAGTCGAAACCAGGCAAACAGTATTCTACACCAAGGATGTTATTCCGATTAAGGTAAGTAATCCCGTACACCAATCACAATACTTAGTCATTGCTGTCAGGCGGGAGATGAGATCGTTGGAACTCTCACCTGTGCACCCAACCAACGAAACAACCGTGACTTGGATATCACCATCTCATACGAATCAAAGGGGGAACGACCGACGTCGGATCACCTAGTCTATAAAATGTGCGTCTTTTGGTCCTACCTGATTGCTTTGTCTTTTGTACGGGGAACAACCGCTGACGTATGCCTAGGTCTTGATTGATATACTTTCGCGTATATACCCTTACTCGTTGCATCGCCAGGTATTGATTGTATTACAGTGAAATAGACATAGTGTGAAGTGTGATTATTGTCTCGAGGGAATTCAAACATGCCGACGGTGATATCAGGGCGGAACACAGCCATGTCGCGTGGCCGGTGCGCAACACCAAATTCAGTCGAGAAACGGCCTTGCAGCGTGGTCATTACGCCGCAAGTCATGAACCATGTGCAACCCATTATATACCGCAGAATCGTAAAAAATTACACTCCCCCCTTCCCTCGATTGCGCGTCCCTGGTGTGCATCTGGATGCCACCGCTTGATGTGCGGCGAACCGCAAGCGGCGCCGTTCTCTGGTCTGAAAATCAACGTGACAAGAGATCATCCCTTGACCGAGCATGCGGCGGGCGTTCATCACAACACGAGGTATTCCTGATGATCTTATAATACCCTTGCTCGCGTTATTCACCTATCGTCACAGTGCTCCAGTTTATTCCCACCCACCCCGTAAGCCATGAGGTCTTACTCGTTATAAGCACTGAATTTCACTCGGCCACCACATTTCGTTGACCCAGGGCCGGATCGGGAAGCTCGGTGCAAAGCAACCATTTGGAAGCACGCATGGTGGGGGTAGCAACCACCAGGTCAGGAGATTGGGGTTGATATTTCTGGATGGGGCACTGAGAGCGCTTTGAACTATTTGTAGCAACGATACGCAGGTCGAAGATGCCGATACACCCCCGGGTGCTACGCGCGCGCCAGGCCGGGCCACGGACAAGATCGGAAGGGCCGCTGGTACGTGATTTAACTTTGGCTATTTGGCTGCGACAATACGCGTGCACCTTGTGGGGCCGTATATCCTTCGGCTATTATCCAAGCGATCTATTCAAACGAGCCTGCGCGCCTCGTGTCGTGCACCTTTGATACCCTGACTGCCCTTTGTTCCACTCTCACCTTCATAAGACTAACTCTGCACTGTGCTTGCAGTCTCGTCCTCGCGCATGGGGGGAACAAAGCCAGCTGATCGACGTCGAGGTGATCAGGACTGTTTCAGATCACCCCGTGTGGCGGCACTGTCTTTGGCAGATATTGCCTCCCCCCGACCAGATGACGTCTGGATCTCAATGGCCGAGAATGATGGCTCGAGGGTGGTGCACACGTCGCCTATATTGCCGTTCGTGAATACCTTGAATTTTATGTCTGATGCGTTCGCGTGAACTAAGTACCGTTTACCGCAGTTTCAAACCAACTACCATTTCCGTCACGACTCTTGCGGCTCGTCATGAGCCATCAATACCCACGATCATGGCCGTTTCTTCTTCTTCTTCCCTGGAATTCGCTCTTTCATCCACGCCGGTGCCTATAGAATCAGATGTGACCACCACCACCGATTTGCCCTCGACAAATCCCATGGTCTCCCCTGGGACGCTCATTGCGCTGTCCACCGTTCTTCCAGCGATCGTCATCTTTCAGCTGTGCGTCATCGTGTACCTCATCCGACGTATTCGAGCTCAAGGTCGATCAGCCAGGGACACAGAGCAGGACCTGCCAATGGCCGACATCCGACGTGATGCGAACCAACCCCGATTTAGCGGCCTCGAGCACCGTGCAGTATCCCCCTTTTCGCTCAGTCTTCACGACCTCGTGTTTGGGCAGAGCAGCGGCACCAAGTCTAGGGGCGATGGATCCAACGTATCTTCTGATTCTGGGCACGGCGCTGAGGTTTCCCGACCTGCTACGGCCAAAATACGAGACATGGACTTGGATCCACCTCCCACTCCTGTACTAGCGGTGCGCTACCCGTCCAAGCTCGCGCCCGGGAAGACCGTCCCCGGCAACCGAACGAGCATATACGTGGATCGCATGAGCGTGGGAAGCACGCCCGTTTCGAGTGTTGTATTTGCGCACGACGGGGGGAGCTCTGCTCGCCCGAGCTCAAGCCGCGATGTCGACGATACTTTACCCGTAACAAACACCACACGGTACCCCATCCGGGATGAAATTAACCCGCCCACTAGCATGCCTAGCCATCGCGAGGAGGCCGAGGCCCCGCCGAGTCTGGCTACTGCGGCCGCAGAGGGCCCTGGTGCGCTCACTACTGCCCCCACACGGCCTTCCAGTAGCAACGGGGGGACTGGCAAGGCTCTGAAATTATTTGGGATCGGGCCCACACCGCCTGCGCGAGCGCATGTACGGTCCCAGTCCCAGCCAATAACAACAACGTACGGCTTGCCGCCACTACAAATTTCTCCTCGAGTGCGTGCGCTCGCCAGTGGCGCAAGACAGTCACATTCGCATTTACCGCAGCCTCCGAGCGAGGCAGCACGCCCAGCCACATCAGGATGTATGCACCGCCCCTCGGGGTCACTTTCAGCTTCTACTCCATCGACTTGTTCCCATTCTGCGTCTTCCTCTCAACGCCAACCGTTGAGTATTATTGTTCCTCCACGACTAGGCGCGCCCATCCGTCCAGCCGCCGAGCTATCAGCGCTCCAGACTCCCCCATCTACTTCACGTATACCGCGCGCACCCGGTCTGCGCAGCCCACCCATCACCACGGCGTCTCCAACCCAACTCTCCGATCTGGGCGTGCACATCTATGGCGGACTGCGTGATGCAGAACCCAGTCCCGAGACGCGTGAACGGATACTCCGGTTGCTAGGGCGCTTGCCTGCGAGTGAGCCTAACGGGCCTGACGGGGACGACGGAGATCAGCGGCCCGGATCCGGAGGAACCAGACAAGCCAATTTACGACGCATACAGTCTGAAGGTGGTCTTGCGCTCGGACCCGGGCGCTCATCACGTCACCACCACAAGACAACATAAATTTAGTTTGTTGCCATAGAACTTTCAAATTATTATTACTTTTTTGGGGGCATACCTTTCGTATTCATTTCTCATTTTGGTTCCTGGTTCTTGATTGGATGACCCGGTTGTTGTAGCATGGTAACTGTACTGTACCCCCCAAACTTTCCGCTCATTGTAAACTGCGGTTTCACTTTTGACGTCCTATTGCATTCTTTATGAACTAATGACGATTCCAGATTCCTAGGCACCTTTT
Organism: Ceratobasidium theobromae; assembly: GCA_037974915.1. Lineage (NCBI taxonomy): Eukaryota > Fungi > Basidiomycota > Agaricomycetes > Cantharellales > Ceratobasidiaceae > Ceratobasidium > Ceratobasidium theobromae. The sequence goes on from JBBBZN010000034.1 coordinate 180,336, forward strand.
GCTGGCCACAAGCCGAAACATTGACCCGGGACCAGCTTCATTTCATCAAATAATTTCTCCTTTAGGCCACTTGGCATCTCATTACGCCACTCGATATACAACGGTGCACTCTACACCGTGGGCGAGGTCCCTGCGCGTTCTCTGCGCATGGTAAAACTCACAAGTTTCCTCAAATCGCTAAACACTTCTCGACGCGTCTCGCTACGCGAGTCGGCTCCAGCTCCCAACCCCGGACTCGAGCTGGACCCCCCAGCTTGACCACCAGACGAGGGAGAAGGGTCCATATCGAGCGTGGTAAGAAACGACTCGGACGCGAGTTCGGTTCGCGTGCTTGTAATTGTTAGTAAAGTATCGAGCAATGTGTTTTGTTCGTGTTTAGGCGTCCCCTTGAGGTCCAACACTTTTTGAAAGTTTGAAAACGACGAGTCTCCGATGAGTAAAATATAATTCAGTACAAACGCTTCAGGCGGATCCTAGAACAAAACATGTTTAGGTCGCGCGTGCAAGTAAGAGTTGTGCGTACCACCGGAGTGATGATAACTTTGAGCAACGTCTCGAGGCGTAATACATTTCGTGATACATTACGGGCGTACCTAGATGAATCAAAGTTGACGCCACCCTGACTGGCTGACAAGTTAAACTAGACCCACATGGACTCGGATGACGCGCCCGGTCCCTGGATCTTCATCAAGCTCGATTTGAACGACTGGAGATCCAGAAGCAGCTGCCAAAAAAAAGAAAATCAACCGACCAAGCCAGCCAGCCAAACTCGGCCTCGCGTACTTGTTCGCCACCAAGCCCCCGAATCGGACGACTCTTGACAAGCGCATTTGTAAACCGGGCCACCAACGCGCTACCCAAATGAATCCTAGCTCCTAGGATAAAATTATAGCAACTCACTTGGCAGCACGGTCACAAAAACTCCGGACGTATTTCTTGGGTTCGATTTTATCGTGCACGATATCCGCGACGCTCGCGAGCGGACCTGCCAACTCGTCGACCCATGCAGAGGGTCCAGACACCGTTTCGATCGTGCCCCAATTAGATTTTAAAAGAGCTGAAAACGCGGGCTCGGTTGCTGCTTCTAGTTGGCGCAGGAGCAAGTTTAGACACGTCGAGATGACGCTATGCAAGGCTTGTCAGCATGGAGTAGCCTGGCTAGCTCATTTGGGTCTTACTTGACAAACGCTTCTTGCTCGTCTTGCATCGAAAACTCTCCATCGTGCACCTTGTCGCGCATCTTTTCTTCAAGTTGTCCGGCGGTAGTTTGGCAATAATCAGCAGTATTCAACACCAAACACAGTTTCTGGACTTCCAAAGGATCAAACCGGCCTTCAAACGAGCTGCCTTGCGATCAAGCCTTATCAACTTGTGATATGCGCGCACGTACCGTTTCGTCGCAGCAATCAACACGTCCTCTGGACACTATCAGCACACTTGTTATGATTGGTAAACGACTGACCTGCATAGACCTTGAGCCACTTTTTATACATGACCAGCATCTGCCCAACTACGCCCTGCACCACGCCTTGTTCTTCATCGCCGCCGACCAACCGGAGGCAATCGTCCATTCCGTGGCCAATGGCATAAAACAACTCGGTGCTCGAGGGTAAAACTGTCACGTTTCCCGTCGACTGGTCTTCGTCGGACCCTGGTCCGGGCGTAGGCGTGGGTGTGGTTGCTTCGAGGGAAGAACGTGCGTTGGCACCGCGGTGCGATGCGAGCAGGTCCGAAATGAGTCTGTGGGGTGTTAGGAAGTGTAGAGCGTGTGTGTGGGACGTACCGATCCTGGGCATCAACAAACACACCCATATGTTTTCCAAACGCCGACGAAATAGTCTGACCGGGTCCTTGATGTCCCGGGACCGGCACACGCTCAACCAGCTCTTTAAACTATACAATCGTCAGCCCCACGACCAGGTTAACCCGCCGTACGCACCGACGTAGAAAACTTTTTCGCCATGGCGGATTCAAAGTCTCTTGTTTGGGCGAGGGCTTCGACCAAGAGGTTGACGGTCAGGATTGGTACACCAGCTTTAACGCCCTCTTCGTCTTTTTCTTTTCGACCTCCTAGTGCCAGGCCGACTTTTTTCTGTCCTGTGGCCATGACTTGAGCCTTGGCAGCTGCGTTGTCCAGTCCGACAACCACATCTCCCCTCGTCGCGCTCGCAAAACACGCAGTAAGATGTTCGCCTACACGCCAAGCAGACGGAAACGCCCGGGCGCGTTCAGAATCATGTGCAGCCAATACACGCCTAAAGTAGGCAAAGCGGCGAGAAATGTTATCTAGTTGGCCGGCCTGGTGATGTTAGTGCGGGTTGGAGGGAAAGAGTACGACGTACCTCGTCTGTGTTGCGGAATATGCGTCTGTATTCTTTTAGTTCGAGTGCGCTGTATCGGTCTAGAATGGCACGACTGGGCGGTGTGAGATGAAGCGACTAAAGAGTTGGGGACGTACCGGACGTCGTCGCCGAGGACGTCTACAACCATACATGCCTCGCTAATGACCGATTGTTTAACCGGCCTGGCGGGGTCCTGTAAAAAGCTAGGGGGGAGGTGAGTAGACGCATAAAGTGACAAGAGGGCATACAAGTCGTCAAAGTCGCGCTCGACGCTGGTTCGGACTGTTCCTTGGAGTTCTTGTAGGCGGCGGGTGGCAGCGGATATGCGTTCGATGGAGGAGTATGATTTGAAAAAGACGGCAATTTCTTTGACGGCCTAGAAATGTGTGAGTGGGCGATGAGGAAGGGTGTGGACTCACGCCGAGTGTCTGGGCAATGTCGGCGTACTTTTTGGCCTGGACCATGGACTCGAGTTGGCCGAGGGCATTGACTGGGGGCGGTCAGAGGGGCCGAAGGATTACATAGGACTTACCGAGCATCTGGAAGCGCTTAAGGGCAGTAACGCTGAGTGCGAGGTTGCGCTTTGCAAGGTCGAGGACCTGGATGTCCTTTGTGATGTCACGGACAATGGCCTCGCTCTCGGTGGCCTTTTCGCGGATGCGGCTCATTTGTGCGAGGAGTTCCTGCGGGGGTGAGTGGGGTAAATGAGATGTGGATGACTTACGGCAATGAGTTCCTGGATGAGCTGCATTCGGGCGGGCTCTTGGTCGCGACGGAGCTCTACTCGCAGCAAGTCGATTTCATTTTGTGTGCGTGCAATGTCGGCGTGCAACTGGGCCTGGACGGCCTCGGCATGGGCGAGAGAAGCTTCTGCGAATAATGAGATAATACATAAGGTAACAACAGCCTCACCATCGGGAAAGAGGTGGTTGAGACTGGCTGCAGCATCGAATCCAGCGAGAGCGTCTGCGTCGTCGGATGGAGCGAGGTCTGGGAGAGATTAGATGTATATAGTGATAATAATAAGCCGCACCAAGGATGTTCTGGATGTCGAGAACGAGGTTCATGTCACGTGACTTGGCTGTCGTTGTGCTCGCCAACACCAGCCAATCGAATGGCGTCCCAGGACGGAGCCAATGACGGCCCAGCGCAGACCCCACAAGCGCCCCCCGAGTTCTTTGCGTTCAATTATCCCCCAGAATACACTCTGCTCGATCCCTCTCTTATTCCCCTAACACACCCCGCGGCCGCCTCGGCCTTTGCAAAGCGCACCGACACATACGACTTGCAGGACTATTGTCCCCCAGCACCAGACCCAGAGCCAGACGAGACCCTCGACGAAGAGCCCCTCTACGTCAACGCAAAACAGTATCACCGCATCCTCAAGCGCAGAACTGCCCGTGCCCGCCTCGAAGAGGTCCATCGGCTGTCCAAGGAGCGCAAGGTGGGTTTGTATATTTTATGCCACTTTAATCCATAACTCTCCCAGCCATACCTCCACGAATCCCGCCATAAGCACGCAATGCGTCGTCCACGCGGCCCCGGTGGCCGCTTCCTCACTGCCGACGAAATCGCTGCCCTCGACGCAAAGGGCGGTGCACAGCCCGGCACCAACCCTGCTCCCAGGTATGTTCTCTACTCTCTAATGTGTCTCTGCTGACCCACCACAGCTCATAGTATATACTCTGTAAACATATGTAGAATACCCCGGAATTTATCTTTCTTGTCTCGACTGTTGACGTCACTACCCATTCCGATTCCCCAGTCCACATCGCTCCCATGTTCGACCCGCACACTTGCACGCACGAGAGGCTGCGACCCATGTTCTCCAATTGGGAAGCCTAATTGATCAGCCATCGTGTGAACATGGCCAACGTCTGGCGCCCGTCGCCAGTTGCTTCTGCGCAAGTTCAGGATCCCTCAAATGGAACACTGGCACGCCTCAACCACACCAACTTGCACGAGTCCATTATAACGATTTGCAAAAGTACTCGCCAAGCGCCGAAACCCCTCATTCGCACCGAGTTTGATTCGAAATGGAAGACCTATGGGCACTTTCATCCAAGTCGAAATGATCAGCTCCAGTTTCAATCGCGAGCCCCTGTAAGACCGTCGCCGGATAGACCACCGGGAATGCTTTGCATCGTTGGAAGCGGTCATTTTCGGGTCAACGGTTTCACTTTCATTGACAAACTCCAAGCGCACCGGGAGATCTAGACACCCACTACCTACCTGGGCCGTGACCATGGCCATCTACCTACACATTGCGGTAGAGGGGGCTGTGGGCGACGAAAGATCATGCGCGTCTGGTGCCCACGTTGCACAAGAGGGGATGCGCATACATGAGGCGCCCAGATGGGTTTATACCATTTTGAAGAACTTCTGACCCAACAAGCTCGAGTGAAATGCACCTGGCGACTCGGGAGTCGAGGTGTGCCCGGCCTAGAAAGAGCAACCAACTTCAAATCGATATCCAGTATAGGTGTAAGCGAGCAAGGTGGCGTCAGCAAGGTGAACCACCAGGTGTATTTCACCAACTCAAAAATCGCTGCTTTAAGTATACCCTTGGTATGGGTGTCTGATAAAAGTGTACGGCCGTCTTCTCTATCTGCCCTAACCCCAACATCTAGCGACCATTCCCCATGGCATCCCACAGTTCTGAACAACTGCAAGTTGAGCAAGTTCGACATCGAATCGCAGGTAAATAAACGCACAAACCTCTCGAGACGTTGAAATAATATGGTTTATCAGTAATTGAATTGCAGCCGCCAGGGCTCAGATCTAGACGAAAAATCACGGGAGAACTCCTGGTCGACGATAAAGTAGCTGAAAAACTGCCCCCGATCGAGAGCGGGCAGCCCCTACGATGGGACGGACCCTTCTTGGTCATGTAAGCGACCTCGGGACAACTGAGATATCATAACTTAACCAACTTTTGAATTCATAAACAGCAGCGCGACGTCGGATTCACGTATCTCGTTGGTGATATACAAAAAACACTACCCGATTGCGAAATACCATCGATATCAGTCAGAGTCTTTATTGATTCCTGACATGACCCAGATTCAGGCCAAGACAATCGGTGAGTTGAGTCACTCGGGTTCGAAAAAGGGGACCAACGCTGACGCTCCAAAGATCTTAAAATTCCTAGACCTGGCAAGTCGGCGTATATTGCCACGGTTAAATTTATCAGCCACGACGAGGCAAGTTGCATTTTTTTTTATCAACGCGCTTTGATCTGACGCTAACCCCACCTTTCAGGCAGAAGCAGCGTATAACAGTAATTTTACGACAGTCGGGCGAATGTCAAGTGGTCCGTTTGATGGCCTGAGAAAAGCCTGTATGCTCCTTAGACCGATGTTCGAGGTTGGCAATATATTTGCCGAGGTGTGTGCAATTTATATATATATATAATTAGGGCTAAATTATACCGCACTAGATTAACCCCATCGCCAAGATAGTCTTTGCTGTATCTATCAAGGCTTGCGAGGTAAGTAGACTACATATTATTTGTTAACTGGTCAGTGACTGGTCCCGCGCCAATAGAAAATCGAGAAGCTAGGGCAGTGCGACGAGGATTTGAAGGAACTACTCGAGCGTTTGGTCAGCACAGCGAGGCTAGTCGGGGATATAAGAGGGCACGCACGACCGCGACAGCTTCGAGAGACGGTCCGGCGCTTCCTTGAGCTCTTTGAAGACGTAGCAATATTTGCCATGCGCTACTACGTATCGCAAAAGACGATGAGTATACGTATGTGTGGTAATGCATTTCTTAGTACCTAGCATGACGACCCACATTTTTAGGCCGGTTGGCGGGTAGATTGCCCAGTTCGGGAATTCAACAACAACTCGGGACGCTCTCAAGGCGGCTTCAAAACGTTAAAGACGATATTAATACGGCTCTCATTGCAGCTGTCGCTATTGACAGTAAGTCGACATTGCATATAATGACTAGTCGCTGATCAAATGTCACAGATGACCTTGAGCGCTTGATGAACAGGCTGAAACCTGTAGAGCCCAGCGGGTACGACCCATCGCAAGCATACCAATACGGTACTTGTTCGAGTATACTGGCCGATATCGGAGATTGGGTCGACGCTCCCGACCCAAACCCGCGCTTCCTTTGGCTCCATGGGCAGAAGGCAGCAGTAGTAAGCGCCGTGGCAGCCTCGGTGTGCGTGCAGCTCTCCAATCAACGGAAGCCCTTGACTGCGTTTTTTTGCAAGCCCAAGCAAGAAGATCGAAATCGGAATGACCCATTGAGGCTGATTAATAGCGTCGTGTATGGTCTCTGCGTCAAGTGTCCCCCGTATGCTAGGGTTGTTTTGGATGCGCTAGGTGACAACCCGGAGCTGTCCACCTCATATTTGGGGGTACGATACAAAGGATTGATCAGCAGGCCTTTGGAACAGCTACACAACCAGCCACCACCACAACCGCCGCCACAGATCGTGGTCATTGAAGCACTGGACGAATGTGGGAACAAGTCCACCCGCAAAGAACTTCTCAAGTACTTTCTAGATATGGCGTTCCAAGCTCCTTGGCTCAAGATTATCGTCACGAGTCGGTCGAGCGGCGACATTCACAGCTTTTTCAAAGGGTACAGGGATAATGTCGTGCGCAAATATGAGATCAACGAGGATGAAGTACCATCCACGCCAGTCAGCCCGGCTACTCCGCTCGACACTCCAATAAACGCTCCAGCCGATATTCCAGACAAGTCGGCCGGATACTCCCTCAGAAATGAATTGCGGGCTGGTGGGAGAGCGCTAGCGCTAGCAGCCAAGATTAACTTTTTTGAGAGATTGGATGCGATGAAAGGGCCTCGTGAGCCGGAGCGCCCCTCATCTCTGGGTGGCCGCACCGTCAAGACCTCGACAATCTAATATCAATGAATTCTAGCTTCATGTACATGTGCGTACTGCCTGTCTTTGATTCCCATGGCTCTATGCACATTATGCGAGTTGGACACTTGTTGGTTGTTGTTCTACCATAACATGTTCAAGGGCTTATTTGAAGTTTAACATTTGTGTATTATATAATTTGGGGGGATATGTTGTATAGTAACTATATCTTGTTGTGAGGGTGCGTATATGCAAGCTTGCTGCCCGTCGCCACACGGTATAGTGCGCGTGCAGGGTTGGCGCTTTGAGTAGCTCCGTTGAATGATTGAGCTTAAATTGCCCCAACACTCCCGAAAGCGATGACATTCCCGAGCTATGGGCATACCGGAATACCAAAATAAATTAATAAGTCACAGACGCGCACGCGCGTCTAGATTCGAGCATCTGTAGTGCCTCCGTTCAATAACAACTACGTCTAACTTGGAAGGCTAGATCTAATTCTTGACTATAACACTATATGCACGATTATGCTGCCTATCATGCGGACTAGAATGTTTTAAGCACTAGTACTCCAAGGACGACACATATGAGAAGCGTAGATCCAGGAGAATTTCACCGGCTCCTATTGTAAGTAATTTACCTAGCACACGAGAGCTTTAAGGCAGCTTTGGGGCTCGAGACGCTGGACCTTGGTCTGTCCCAACACTTGAAGTCCTTGGCCAATGCCATGATGTCGACCATATAATAGATCAAGAAATTACTTCTCAAACGATCAGTAGCACCACGCATATTGATGCGCATATACACACGGTAGTCGGCAGGGCGCTAAAGGGAGAAGCTTGATCAACCAATCAGGCATGTTTCCCTTGCACTTGTTAACGACACGTCTGGATCAGCATGAGCAAGGTTTGGTGCTTGCGTGATCAACCGTGCACTTAATGACATTATGGTGGGTTGATTGTGGATTCCTCAAAATGGGAAATCTATGGGCGTGCCTCTTAAACTTAAGCTTAATTTAGAACGAAGCTGCAAATCATAAACTTCTATATTTAATACTAGCCTATTGTTGCCTTCAGTTGTGTTCATGATCAATATTAATATTAACGGTACCAGTACAGCTGGACCAAATGAATGCATGGCTATGCACGTCAGTGATAGTGAATTCGAACGTAAACATGGGACCGGCCGCGGTGTCAGTACAGCTTGTACATGTGCCCATTTGCAATTGGAGCATTTCGAACTTACTTGAGTTTGATTGGCAACTGCTCGAAAAGGAATATCAATGGGCATGTTTCATGCTATGAGTACCTCATTCAAGTTGAATTGATCGTAGTGGATATCGGCATATATAGATAATAAGCTAGATAGGAGGATTTGCACATTTAGCCGTGTGCACACGCGCCTATGTTACGCGAACACGGATAGGATTTCGAGTATATTTTACTTGAGCTTGTTGAATTTGGGGTTTCTCGAAATGTATGGCAATCTATATGGATATTTGATATGTGGGCACCTTGTTACAAGTGAGGTAAGTCAAGTATATATATAGAGGCGGGGATTATGTATGTGTTCAATGTACACGGTGCACTGATCCGATGCACGTGGCGCCAACAGTTGGAAGGTGTGCCAGATTCACGGTTAATGCCGGCGCCGTAACCACCAGGCATATTCCACTGGCCCACCATCATGACCAAAAGTTGCTACCTGAGCATGCCCTGGGATGAGAACGCTATCTGACCGGTCCAAATTCTAATATAAATACCTGGCCGTCTACCTCTGGGTCGATATCTACTCTAGATCCAACTACTGGTTTTATCGGTAGAATATACATTACTCCCCATGGCATCTAGGACCAGTCCCCCGAATAAACCAGCCAGAAATATACGATTTACTATCTCAGGGAAACAATAAACGTTAATGTCATAGTCCCTGAAAATTACTGATATATTAATAATTACTCAGAGATCGAGCTAAAGCCGTCAACGTACAAACGAAAAATCAAGGGAGAGCTATGGGTCGACGGTAAATTGGTTGAAATACTCCCTTCAATTGAGAGCGGGAAAACTCTTCGATGGGATGTTCCTTTGATTGTGTAAGTAACGTCGGCCCTAGCTAGGGCAGCTCAGATTGTGTCGTTGCAATAATATTATGATCTAATCTTCGAACCTGTGGGACAGTGACGCAAAGTCGGACTCGTCCGTTTCGTTGATGATCTACGAGAAGTATAACCTAAAACATGACCATCGATATCGCTCGGAGGCTTTGCCAATCCCTCATAAGGCTAAACCTTGGGACAAAACTATTGGTGAGTCAAATCACTCAAATCTCTGAAGCACTGAACGCTGATGCTTTATAACTGCAGATGTTCAAGTTAGAATTCCTAGGCCTGAAAAGTCGACATTCTTGGCCACAGTTAAATTTATTAATCATGCATATAACAAGCCGACATCTGGAACGAGTTACAATTGCGATGACGTATTTCGATCCGACGCCAACCGTGGGCGCTCAAGCTCTAGACCTGTTCGGGCAGAGAAAATGAAAAATAGTTCGGCAACAGTCAGGCGTAGTGGAGCTATTAATAATAATAATGCTATTCAGGATCTAATCGATTCTACACTGGCACTTGGTACTAATGGGGGTGCACGTGCTCATATTATCGTTCTGCAGCCTATAGTGCTAGTCAATTCAAGTGCTAACGAGTCAGGCCTTCGAACCCGTCGTCCCCTCACACAGCCGCCTTGGCTATCGTACACAGGGCCCGCGTGAATCCACACATAAAAATGCATGCAGAATCATATTCTATCTTTATATGCATATGTACATGAGCTTAATTATAACGTTGTAAGCTGTGTAACTGAATATTCTCGAAAATCATGTAGAACATAGCCTATGACTTGTACTTTCTAGAACTTTCCCCTATAGCTCAATGTATGTAATTATTTAAATTATCTGTTTTCTAGTATATTTAAGACACAGGGAAACAAGCTGCAGCTGGACTTTAGCCTGTTTCCTCTTCGTCACTTACCCTCAATTAGTCCTTAGGACTAATAATAGAGTGACTATTACTTGTTTACGCGTACGGTTTTCAAGTCTAGATCTACAGTCTACAGGCCTGAACGGCAAAAAGGTCGCTGCGCATATATGCTTGTTTTATCGCAGTTGATGGAGCTGGCCTGGCTGAGATATCATTGAAAGCCCAAGGTAGCTGAGTACAGAGATGTGTCGGCATGGACACGCGACAGGAATATAGTTGTTATGTCAAAGTGGTCACGTGTTGATATTGGAGTTCGATTGTATATATAGAGGCCGGGTACTGTAGCCTATTCAAGTGGCCATGGTTGCGTTCGTTGCACAATTGTTTGTCCCAAGAAAGCAGAAGCCACCATGGCCCCGCGGATCAGGCGCCGCCGACGTTACACTAGTATTCATCCCTTAATATCTGACTCGGAGGCAGTTAACGTTTAACTCACCCATAAACCTATCTGTGTACCTCCACTGGACGATATTCAAATTGTATAGCTGCAGGTCGCTGTACTACGCCGGAGACCCGGGAGTGTGGTCATGGAAACGGGCATTATAATTAGACACGAGGGGATTAATGAGGTTGGATTACTAGTAATGAGGTTGAGTGAGCAATGGCTGTTCGGCCAAGCGACGCATGGGTGGCGGGTGCTGGCGGGAGACAAGGTGAGGGCAACGGTATGGATGGGACGCATTAGCTATAGTCCACTATACTGCGCTGAAGGTGAAACGTTACGGAATTGATAGGACAAGGTAAGGTGGCAAATTGGTGCACCACTGAAACGGGAGGCCAAAATGTGGCCCCGAGATACTTCGTACATGTTCTGCATCTCGAGTATGTAAATATTCTCTGCACTACGTATAAATACGTATACGTGTTTACCAGGAACCTTATACCCACTAGTTCTTTCACCCGCCCTGCACCATTGCGCGTCGTCCACAAAGAAACCAGGAAATATTCGTCTATCATTATTATCCAGTATTGCTTTCGACCTCCATCAACAAAACCTGCCTCAATTAGGAGAATTGGACGTATTTGCCGGCGCACACATCCATTAGATCATCTGGATAGATATCGATTTAATTGCAATAAAAAGTGTTAGGAATCCAGAACGTACTCGTTTCTCTTATTATCAATATTAACAGGGGATCGCCATTGATATATACTATTACTCCAATCGTTGGAATCTCGCGTTTGACGAATACGTAAGACCGGATTGCTTGCAATTGTTGCGCCACCAGTGCTTACATAAATACCGCCACTATGACCTCAGCGTCGCTCACCACGGCCACCGGCCCACTTGAGGATCATTCAATCCGCACTAATGAATCCATCCAGGCACCTCTTTTGGACATCACCCGAATTTCACAAGTCGAATTGGACTTACTTATAAACACCGTGCTACCTCCGGTGCCAGATGACTGGGAGCAAATCCGCCATTTGGTACTCTCACAAATGATTACTTGCAACCCCGTGAATTATCAATGGAAATGCCTTCCAGAGGACCCCAAATACCAAAAGGATCCCGAACAGGTGGTTTTCCGCTTCGTGTCCGAAATATTCGAAGGCATTAAAGCAATTGCGTCGGGTGGAAAATCGAATCTCATGTACACGATTGACCAGGATGAGACCCCCCGTCACACCAATACCCCACGACCAGATGGATATCTCTATCGCCCTGAAGCAGATCCAAGTACCCAGGATCCGGGCCACAAAGGTATGGATTGGGCGAATATCATTCTACCAATGGAATTTAAGAAGGATCATCGAGTCTGCGACGAACAAGACGTGAGTGAACTGCTTAACATCTGGGAAAGCGGTAATTAATCGCCTTTGTCTAGGATTTTGCCAAAATAGTTTGGTCGATGCACCATATCATGCGCAAGGACCCTCGCCGTCGTTTCACATTTGGGCTTACGATTGAAAATATATGGGTCCGCCTATGGTTTGGCGACCGCTGTGGCGTAGCCGTGTCTACTCGCTTTGATATAAATAAGGTATAAAAGTACTTTATTCATCCCGCCGTCCTAGCTGACTCATTCTCAGAGTTGGGAAAAACTTGCACGCATTATCGTTTGTATGATACGAGCTTCCGATAACGAGCTAGGCTACGATCTCGACATGCGACCTGCACCTTGGAATGGCGGGCCCCAATACGACATTACGGTCCGTGGCAAAGAAGAGAACCAAGCACTCCCAAAGGTATACCGCACAACCCAAATTCTCTCTGATGTTGGCGCCCGCAACATGCTTGGGCGTGGGACTCGAGTTTGGAAGGTACGAGAACTCGTGAATGGTGAGCCCCAGGGTCGCGAATACGCACTCAAGGACGTTTGGGTCCACCTAGATTGTCGACCTGAGCATGAAATCCTCTGTGAGATTAAAAGGAACCGAGAGGAGTGTGCCCGACATTTCCTAACGGTTGCGGCGGCTAGATATGTCCCTGCGACGCTCAACAACCTAGACGAGTTTGACAACACCTTGTTAACTATCCGCTACGAAACGCAGCCTGTCGTCAACAAGGTCATCGAGTTGCATCCTCATTCAGCGAGGACCTTCACACCGTCCAACACATTACCTGGGGATAGCTCAACCAACCGGAATGGCTCTCCAGCAAGCGTTGGACAGGTAAATCGGACCGATACGTCAGACCAGCCTGAACTTTGGGATCGCCATCGTTTTAACGTCCGCCCCCGACAGCACTACCGAATAGTGTTTGAGGAAGTTGGCACACCGGTGCATGAGCTTCGCAACTTTACCGACGTGATTACCGCTCTCGAGGGTGGGCTTGAGGGTACGTCGCATTACCCTATGGATTATCTTGAACCCTGATGTTTTCGAAATTTCTAGGTCTCCGTGCATTACACCTTGGTGGCTTGGTACACCGGGATATCAGCTCGGGGAACATTATGCTACTCAGAGGCCCTGAACCAAGGGGTGTAATTTTGGACTTTGAATATGCGAAGAATGTGCACCTGATAGATCCTCCGCATGCCGCAAAGACGGTGAGACTAGGATTATTTAACATGTTCCATTCACTTAATGTATTACTTGCAGGGGACGTTGGCATTCATGGCATGCGAAGCTGAAGCACGCATGTTCTCCGAGTTATCTCCCACTGGGTCCGTCGTTCCTTTTCGCCAAAATGCTCTGCACGACTTGGAATCCATTTGGTGGCTCATGATGTTTATGATTTTCTACCTTGTCCATCCACTAGAGCGGCGAACGCCTGAGCAACACTTGAATTATCATCTCTTATTCAAGACGACCGAGAAACGCCACAGTTTCTGGACATCTCCAGATGTCTTTGGACAACTTACCAGCCATCTCATTCAAGTGAAGAATATGGTCGACATTATGCTCAAGTGGAAAAATGAGCTGAAGAGGTCGTATGAAGCGACTTATGCGCTCGGGAATTTCTATGTGGTAAACCAACAGGTCCTTGATGTTGCCTATTCCGAGTGTCGAAAGGCTTTTGGCCAACTTTGTGAAGCCTGCGCGAACCACCACCAGGATTTCAGCACACTCTCAGATCTTCCACACCTATCGCCTAGTGTCGAGTCTTAGGCTCCAAACATTCACCTACCCGCTCTAGCCAAGAAACTGCCCAGGGGCAAGACGGAATTGTCTTGGCCCTGCTCGCGCGCTGAGCATACATCTAGATCTGTGCGCACCCAAATTGTGTATTTATACTATTTTGATTGTAGTCTAGATTTTCGTTTGTTAACGTCCGTGTGAACTCCATGCATTCTGATATTGTCAAAGGTATGGTTTGGATGGATGGATGGTATTATAAACGAGCAACCCTGAGATCTGACCAATTCATTCGAGCCCTCTCCAACCCGGTCATCCAGACGAGGAATCCTCCTTGTACCGGCTCACAACCTGCTTTAGCAGGAATATAGTCCTCGGGTTTTCGATCTACTGCACCTGTCAACATTATCTTGATTTTTCCAAGATTACCCTGCTTGCGATCGCATGTCACACAAGCTCATTTTAGCGTTTGCATGTTTTGGCTCGGATGTGATTCGTCTTGGGTTTTGCTCTACCCATCATTTCCCATGACGCGGACACCACACCCAAAAGCCAACAGCTCACTAGATTAAGCCATCACACAGATTGCAAACTCGGACATCGAGGGTGTGCCCGCCCAAGGAAGAAGCCTCCCACCGACGTCGATCGCAATCAACGTAAATTTACAACCAAACCACACAATTTCAAATCCGAACTTGCGAGATTGTCCGGGAATGATCCAGGGCTGGCATGGGCAAAGTAAGCGCCCAGACTCTCGTTTGTTTATTCCCACACTGGGCCTGCTAGCTAAAAGACCATTTCATTTGGGCAACTTGGCTAGCTATGAACGCCCATTCGATTCGGCACGCTTGGTTTCCTCCTGCTATTCCGAAGCGGAAATACGAACTTGAGCGGGATGGGGATGGGGGGGAGATTGATGTAGAGTCTGAGTGGCCGAGTGCGTACCGTGCGTTGTCTGCTGCTGGTGGTGGACCGGGAACGGGAACTGCGCGACCTGCTAAACGGCTTCGGGCGCTCGAAGGCGGTCTAGCAGGCCTAAGCCTCAAGACCCCAACCCCAACCCCAACCGCACCCACATCCACATCCACACCCATAACCGCACCCACAACTGCAACTACAACCACCACCCGGGTACACGTAGAGCCAATCAAGATCAACACCAGCCCATCCTTAGTGTCCAGCTCCGAAAACCAAATCCACGATGCGCCGCTCGAGGGCGAAATCGAGCCGTACATCTCGAGTATTTACGAGTGGGCGTCTCCGCATACTAGTACCGCACCAGTGTCGGGCGGTATCGGGAGCAGCGTCGCTTCGTTGCCTCTTTGTGGAGAAGTGTCCGAAGTGAACACGAGCGACGAGTCGGATAGCGGAGGACGGTCCAACGAACGAAGGAGCCGCAAAGGCAGGATGGGAGAAGGGGTATTCGTACATGCGGAACAAGGTATGCCCGGGTATACCGTCTACGAGCCCGAATGGGGTCCCGAAAAGCGTAAACGGGAACAAGGGGACGACGATACCCACCTCCCGGAAAAAAAAGGCAAACGGACGTGGTACGAACCTGAAAAAGACCGTGAGTGCGGCTAGTTTTTGGGTTGGTTGTGACTGATGGGTGTAGGTATTGTTATTCTGGACCTTGATTCGTCGGAAGACGAGTCTGTGAACCGCTCTCCTCGACGCCGTCGGTCTGCGTTTTCTTTATCTTCTTCTTCTTCTTCGGCGCCGGGGTCTCCTGTTACTCGACCGCGCTCGCAAACCGAGGCTCAGCCGGAATATGTCATTAATCACACGCTACTGGCGCATATTTCGCCGCCTGGGACGAGAGAAGGCGGCCTGGTGTCCATTCCGAGGGAAGAAGACCCCTCCAAGGCCGTCGTGTTGTACAAGCCCGCTCCATGGGTTGGCTCGTCCACAGAAAGAGAGGGAAACACAGCCGACGAGAGCGAAGCCGCACCTATGGAGGCGTCACCGCTCATACGGGACGACGACGCGATGGATATTGACATGTAGATGAAATTATCTGTTTTATTCTCTGGATGGATTTTTGTTCTGTATATACCATGCGCTTTGGAGATTTGTTACATTACTGAATATCATAAAGGATCGACGACAGGGCGCTCTATTCAATATTAATACTTGTCACAGACACAAGTATACATAATTACGTTATCATCATCATCAGAAAATGAATCCATACATGCATCCAAAGAACTAAAACGGGTATGCAATCAAGCGACCTTTCCCTGCTGCTGCTGCTGCTGGTTAAGCACCTTGAGCCAGCTATCTCCGACCTCGGCTCTAAGCGCCTCCATCTTGCGCCTAAACGCCTCTGCATCGTCGACGCGGGGCGATTCGTCCAGACTCGGACTGGGAGCCGGTTCAAATACCGAGGCAGACGCGCGCGCACGGCGTTTCGCACTCTTGCTCGCTGGCTTTCCAGTCCCCACCAACGACGACGCGCTCGTCTGACGTCTGTGCGCAGAGGGTCTAGCCGAGGGAGGAGGCGGCGAAAGCGGCTCCGAGTCTTCGCGAATGGGCGTGGGCAAAGCGTGTGTCACCTTTCGGGTGTCCAGTTTGGTGTCCAGTTTGGGCGAGGTGCCGAGTCCTCCCATTGGTTTGGGCGAACGGGACAAGACCTCGGTTGACGGGTCGCGCGAGTGGGTTGCGCTGGTGTCGCCGGGTGTGTCGTCCAGGTCGACGATGCGGGTGGGCTTGCGCTTGCGCGGCTTGTTGTAGTGGTGCACGACGGGTTTGGGCGAGACGGCTGCGGCGGTCATGGGAGGTGGGGGAGAGGCCGGGGATGGGGCCGGTGCAGGGGCCGGAGCAGCCGGAGACGGATTTGGTTTCGGAGGAGCGGGTTGTCTAGGAGCAACGACAGCAACAACATTTGGGCTCGGTGCAGGGGCAGGCTCGATGGGGGGCGGCTCGGGTGCTGAGACGGTAATGGTGCGGCGGTCGTAGAATGTGGGCAGAGTGCCGTCGAGGGTGATGTTCTTGCCTTCTTTGAGAAAGTATTCAAAGCACCTGGAGCGGTATTCGTCTTCGATTTCTGTGAATGGGTTGCCCTCGATGGAGATGTTGGAAATGTTTGGCAAGCCGACGAGGCGGCCGACTTCGGCGCTCTCTTCAACGTGGTTGAAGCGAATGTCGACGCGCTCAAGGGCGCGAAGACGCTCCAAGCCACACAGACTATCGAGGCGGTTCTTGGAAAGGTCGAGGTGTGCAATGGAGCCGAGGGTGGTATAAATGCCGAGAACAGAGTCAATCATGTTATCAGAGAGGTTGAGCGAGACGAGGTTGTAGAGGGCACCGAGGCCAGGGGGGACAGCGACGAGGAGGTTGGAGGACAAGTCGAGGTGGGTGAGGTTGACAAGGTTGACGAGTGGGGCAGTGGGGAAAAAGGTAAGGGCATTGTCGGCGAGCGAGAGGTGACGCAGGCGGGACCACTTGTAGGGCGCAAGTGCAGGTGCCGAGGGTTCGGGGTGCTCTGGGACGGTCTCTGGGATGGAGGCGCGCACGGAGGACTGGCGAGAGGTGGGACGGTGTGTTCGCCTGCGCTTGGGGGCGGACTTGCCGTCGCGGCGGAGGGGATCGTCGACCACGGCGTCGATGAGAATGTCCGAGACGTCTTCGAGGCCACTGCGCTTGATGGTGAGGCTCCTGAGGCCATCGGCGAGCCTGTCCCAGCCAAGTATGGAACGCGGATCGACATCGAGCAGCTCGAGGGATTGGAGATTCTTAAAGACGTCGAATGGAATGACCGAGTCGGCGAGGGGGTCCTGGGCGAGTTCGGCGACCAGCTTGAGGCCGGCCTGTTTGACGGACAGGGCAGGGAGCTTTGTGAATGCGCTGTATATGTACTTGAGCTCGGTGTCGACGGGCGGGGCAGTGCGCGCCCACCAACCAGCCCCGAGCGAGAGACGCGACATGGTGCTGATTGCCGAGGTGGAGCGGATGGACACGGCATCTGCGCGGTCGCCGGTGGCCAGCTGGGACGCAAAGGAGATGGGGCGGGTGGGGTTGGTCAGCTTGACGTCGAGGGGGCCGACGGGCAGCTCAAGCGCCTCGAAGCGCATCAGCAGATAGAACACATGGTGCAGGTCCGTCGTCAGCACCATACTCCCACTCGGGCCCAGTCCCACCCACGACAGCAGACTCGCTTGCCGCTGCCGCCGTCCGAACCCCGCGTCGGCGAGGCGCTCTTCGTGCGTGCGGATAAACGCCGCCCACCGCCGCACATACTCGTCCCCGCTCTCGGTCTCCACCACGATGGGCATGACGATTAGCACCGAGTTCAACCACCTCGTGGTCAGCAGTAGGATGCATCACGTGCACTCTTTTATCTCCACCATGGACATCTCCTCGGTCCTCCAGGGCGCATACCACCACCCCCTCGCCCGCGAATGGCACTCCCGCCGCAGCCTCACCAAGTCCATGTTCATGTACCCCATCTTCGTCACCGACGATCCCCAGGCAGAGGTCCCCATCGCCGCCCTTCCCGGCCAGAAACGATGGGGCGTCGACCGTCTGGGTGATTTCCTCGGTCCACTCGTCCAAAAGGGCCTCAGGAGTGTCATTCTCTTTGGCGTCCCGCTCAACTGCACCAAGGTATGATCTATCCCACCCCTCCGTCTACTCACATCCCAGGACGACCGCGGCACCCCCGCAGACGACCCAGCCGGCCCCGTCATCCTCGCAATACGCAAACTCCGCCAGCTCTATCCCGATCTCTACATTGCCGCCGACGTCTGTCTCTGCGAATACACCTCCCACGGCCACTGCGGATACCTCGTCCCCGGCACACGCACCATCGACCAGGCCCCCTCGGCCGCTCGCATCGCCGACGTCGCACTCGCATATGCCAAGGCCGGCGCACACTGTGTCGCTCCCAGCGATATGATGGACGGCCGCATCGCAGCCATCAAGCGCAACCTCATCGATGCCGGTCTCGCCAATCAATGCACCCTCATGAGCTACTCGGCAAAATTTGCCTCTGGCCTGTACGGCCCCTTTAGGTGCGTCGATCCCTCTCCCTGCCCCTTACTCAGTCTGTAGAGAGGCAGCCGGGAGCGTCCCCAACTTTGGCGACCGCAAGTGCTACCAGCTCCCACCCAACGCCCGCGGCCTCGCCCAGCGCGCAATCGTGAGTTCTCGGCTTTTCCCGATCAACTGATGTTCACTCGCCTAGACCCGCGACATCAACGAGGGCGCGGATATCATCATGGTCAAACCCGCCTTGCCCTACTTGGACATCCTCGCAGACGCACAGCGCCTGGCCCCATCCCACCCCCTCGCAGCCTACCAGGCAAGTCCCGCCTCGTCCCTCCAATCTGTCTCACCAGCGCCCAGGTCAGCGGCGAATACGCCATGGTCGTAGCCGGCGCACACGCCGGCGTCTACAATCTCAAAACAATGGCGTTCGAAACAACCGAGAGTATAGTCAGGGCAGGCGCAACCCTCGTCCTGTCCTATTTCACACCCCAGTTCCTAGACTGGCTTGAAGCCTAGCGCCAATAATGTAAACAGTCGTTGCATGTTTCGTAAACTAGTCAATACCAAACCATAGTAAATGGCCGCACTCGACCCACTAGCGTATTACCCCACCGCAAACTCATCAAAAACAGAATATAGACACGAGAATGGGGACATGCAAGAAGAAAAAGGAAACAGATGAGCGAAACACGAGCAAACACGCCACCGCCTAGGCGCAACATCTACGTCTGCCGCGCGCTCAGCGCGCACAGAGACTAGCATGTGCCTTATGCTTGTCGCTTCTTGACATTCTGCGAGAGCCATTGCAGTCCTTCAAACAGCCCCTCGCCAGTCGTTGCGCAACTAATGACGTCGATGAAATCAATCATCCAATCTGACAACGTGCATCCCACTCACCTAGGGTGCACATACCACGACCGTTCGCGCATTCGGTGCAATCCAAGCTTCTCGGTTACTTCCGCCGGGGACATGGCTACAACCCCATCAGCAACGCCATGGCGGTGCCACACCACTCACCGCCCGGGAGATCCTGCTTATTCGCAAACACGAGCAGCAAACAGTCCTTCATTTCCCTGTCCGCGAGGATACGGTGCAGCTCCTGCTTGGCCTCGTCAATCCGCTCGCGGTCCTGCGAGTCGACGACAAACACGAGGCCCTGGGTTCCTGCAGGCCATGTTAAGAAAATACCCCCGCCAGATGCCGACGTACCGGTATAGTAGTGTCTCCACAGCGGCCGAATCTTATCCTGCCCTCCTACGTCCCACACGTTAAACTTGACATTCTTGTATGTTACCGTCTCGACATTGAACCCGACTGCACCCAGTCAATTCGATAAATCGCTTGAAAAAAAAGGGCGTACCGGTGGGAATGGTCGTCACGCTCTGGTTGAGCTTGAGCTTGTAGAGAATTGCTGGGGTGGGGTTAGTGCCACGGATTAGCCAATGCGGGTGGCGTACTTGTCTTTCCGGCTGCGTCGAGACCGAGCATCAACAAGCGCATCTCCTTGTTGCCAAACAACTTGGCTAAAACACAGTCAGCCCTCGTCTAGCAAGACACACCCAGCGCACCTAGAGCCTTGGAGAGATTCGCGCCCATGGCTATAAAAGATAAAGAGCAAGTATCAAGAAAACACAGAAACCGCGAGGGAAGATAGGGAGAAAGGGGAACGGCGCCAAAAGAGTGTTGAGAAAGTTGGTGGGGGCAGCGCACTTGAATTCGAGCCAGATGGAGGGGGTCTGGCGGTCACTCCCAACACGTGCCATAACACTTGCATACGGCGCTTAACGTCACGTGAACTCTCCCACGCCTCTCTCCTCTTGTTCGCTGCGATGCGGCTCGTCAAGCCTGCCTGGGTCAAGCATGAAGGTGGGTTGGGTGTTATAACGTGCTTGTATTGACACGTATATAGATCCTATCAACAAGAAACGGCTTCCAATATTTACGATACACCCCCACCCCGACGGCAGCCGGATAGCAACTGGCGGTCTGGGTACGTAACCAACAGTTGCACCTTGTTGGATCTCATTTCCGTCGCTCTCAGATGCCAAAGTTCGAATATGGGCCACCAAGCCAGTCCTACACCAAGAGGCCGAAGAGACAGCGACCAACAAGAGTCTGTGCACCATGGGAATGCACTCGGGTACGTGTGGCAACACACTCTGCCCGTTACCGCTAACCATCTCCATCCAAATATCACCCCAATACAATCCATTCCACCGACTCGTATATCACCCACTCGACGACCCGCTCGGCTTTCGAAAATTTGAATTCGCCAATGCGGTTTACGCTTCGGCTCGGTCGATAGGTCCCGTTTTGGTCGTTCGTTGGTCCCATTCTGGGAAATGGCTCGCATCGGGTTCGGACGATACCATTATTATGATATGGGATTTGGACCCGTGAGCTTGTTTCTTGGGTTGTAGCGTTTCCGAGCTCACATGTCTGTCTTGTCAGCCATGGCGGTGGCCGAGTTTTTGGCTCGGACGAGTTTAATATCGAAGGCTGGAAGGCACTCAAACGGCTTCCAGGTCACGAAAGTGGTACGTTTGAACCCGCCATTCTCAACGCTTGACGGATGTTCGGTTTGGTAGACGTCACTGATCTTGCCTGGGCACCCGAGGATCGGTACCTCGCTTCGGTTGGACTGGACTCGCTAGTTATTATTTGGAGTGGATTCAACTTGGGTTCGTATGCTTTCTTATTTCTACGGTTACGTCCTGTTTACTCATTTCCAACCCAGATCCCCTCATCAAGCTCGACGGACATCAGGGATTTGTCAAGGGCGTGACCTGGGATCCAGTCGGCCAGTTTCTGGCCACCCAGGTGCGCTCAACCCGATCGTATTGAAGTTTCGCTTAGGTTCGTAGTCAGACGACAAGTCGGTCAAGGTGTGGCGCACTACCGACTGGGGCTTGGAAGCCACAATCACAAAGCCCTTTGAAGATTCACCGGGAAGCACCTTTTTCCGCCGATTAAGGTTTGTTTTTGAGGCTTTTGACATGCTCGCGAGCTTACGCCTTGCAGCTGGTCTCCGGATGGCGCGCATATCACCGCTTCAAACGCGATGAACAACAATGGTTATGTTTTTGTTGCGGCCGTGATTGAGCGAAACCAGTGGAAGAGCGATATTAACCTCGTTGGACACGAGAATACTGTCGAAGTCGCGGTGCGTTTGTCTCGGTCGATTACCTCGGAACTAACGCCCCACGCGGCATAGGCCTACAACCCACATATATTCCTCCGTAATACAGCTTCTCCCGCTACGACGTCTAACATTTGCAGTGTAGTCGCTCTCGGCGCGGACGACCAGTCCATCTCGGTTTGGCAGACAAAACACGCTAGACCATTAGTGGTCGCCCGTGAAGTTTTCGACCGGCCGATCATGGATCTTGCCTGGTATGTGTGATGTCAGATCCCCGGGCCGAGACCAGATTGTGCCTCACCCTCTTCGCGCTTCCAATTCTATCAAAGACTCCACATCCCTTTCTTACGAAACTTTTACTTTATAATAGGACGTGGGACGGCCTCACTCTCTACGCCTGCTCTTCGGACGGCACGGTCGCGGCTTTTGATTTTGAAGAGCACGAATTGGAGGGAATCGTTCCGCACACGGTTCAAGGGGAATACCTCAAAAAATTCGGCTTTGAATCTCGAAACGCGGAGATTAGGCTCGAGCAACAGCGACAGCGAGAAGAGCTCGAAAAGGCGCAACAACAGCAACCTCAACAATCACCGCCGCCACCAGCTCCACTCGCCAACGGGACAGGACCTCCAGTCCAACAACAAGTTACGATTACTAAAGACGGGCGGAGACGTATCAAGCCAAGTCTGATTGGGCATCTGAGCTTGACTGGGAGTGCACTCGTCGCCCCGCCGCCATCGATTCCTACGGCACCGGCGTCTATCCCGACTGGCCCGATGAAGATCCCTACCCCTGCGGCGACTGTATCCTCGGCGGACGCATTCGCCACTGCCCCGATTTTGCCCTTTTCGCAGGGTACCGATGCGGACGGAGATCTCGACATGTCGGTGCCCATTGACGCGTGGGGTCCCAAGGGTTCGAATAGCGCGACCAAGGTCAACCTCAAGCCTCGTACTTTGGGCGGCGACAAGAAGCGCGAGCCTGTCGGGCCTGTACGGGAACTTCGAGCTGCAGCAGGGGACGAGCACGCGATAGTGGCCGGCGCGAGGGTGTTGGACGTGCCCAGCGTCAAGAGCTCGCTGACTTGCAAAGTCGAGGGTTGCGACAAGGACACCGACACGGTCGAGATTCGAAACTCTGAGAGCGGTAAGACGGTTTGGGTTCAAGTTCTTTGTCTCATCTCTTGTTCTAGTCGAGAAACCGACCGAGATAAATTACTTTCGCAAGTCGGAGACTTGTTGGCTCGACTATTTGCCGTGCGCTGCGTTGCAGGTGGTCGCGACAATGACGTTTGTTGCGCTTGCGTTGGAGGATGGCACGATCAATTTTTACACGAATGCTGGACGACGGTACGTCGGCGTCGCGTCGTGTAGCTTTTTTCTGACGTTTGTGTAGTGCAATGGCAACAGTCATGTTGGATTCGCCTTGCTCACATCTCGAAGCATCCAAATGTTTTTTGTTGGCTATATCAGCCACCGGCATGGTCCACTCTTGGTATGCACGCTAGATATTTACTTTCTATTGGTTTAATATTGTTGCAGGAATGTCCGAACATCGTCGGCTCTCTTTGCTCCGGTATCTATTCTCTCGCTACTCACTTCCGAAACGACTATCGACTCGGTTCAATTACGTCCCAACGGCTCGCATTTGATCCTCCTGTCATCGGGTGTCGCCGTTTCGTACGATCCCTCACTCATGTCGTGGACCCGAGTTAGCGAGCCGCGCTGGGCAGACGGGAGCGACTCGTGGACTGGGCGACAGAGGGGGCCGAGCTCTGGACGTGGGGTACTCGCGAATATGGAAGTTGCGCTTACGGAGCTTAGAGGAGAAGATGGGGATACGAGCGCGATTCCTCGACCGCAGTGGTGGAACACTGCATTAACCCTGGGTATGTACGTCATTGAAATCATTTCCCCCGGCTAATTAGTGTGCTAGGTCATCTCGAGTCTAGGCTCGCGGCTGCACAGATGCTGGACAGTCCCACCGAATACAAGCAGGCGCTTCTTTTGTATGCGAAGCGGTTGGCCGACGAGGGGTTCCGGTCCAAGGCAGAGGAACTCGTCAAGGAATTGTGTGGGCCGTTGTACTTTAAGCCCGGTCGAGAGGACAAGTGGCAGTCGACCGTGCTGAATATGAACAAGCGAGACTTGCTCAAGGACGTTTTAGGTATATTTGGTACGTGTTTTTCTCCGGGTGGGCGTACGAATTTGGGGCTCATGCATGCACAGCTCGAAGCAAGACGCTTGCCAAGCTGGGGCAGGATTATCAGGAGATATTGAAGAAGGCCAACGAGAAGGACGATTATTAAATTCTTTTACTGCGCTTTTTGTGTATTATTGTATTGTATTGCGTTCTTGAAATTCTACCATTCAATTCCTCCTACACGCACGTATCTACCCCGGGGGTCGTACGAACCCATTCGACAAATATTCAATTCTCGGATGGCAAGTGGTGCGGAGCCAGTCAACAACGTCCCAGTTACCTGGGGGTTCCTTGCTATTGCTTCCTCAATTTGAGCCATGGAGAATGGTACGCGCTGTCCACCGCTCCGACTCGGGGGTTTTCGATGCGAGGTATTGAGAATAGTACAATGAAGCTAGTGAACGTCCGGGTTAGATTCAAGGCTAGGGACTTATGACACAACGCCAGCACCTTTAATGGTCGTGTATCAGTTAAAAATCCCGCTTCTAGAAATCTTCTATGTATGGTTTCTTTGGTAGCATATGCATTCAGCTAGCTCCTTGATATATAATCCACCCACCTAGAGCCCTCACACTCCGTGAATGTTCCTCCGTCCTAACGACTCCAGCCGCTGGGCCTATGTACATAACATCTGCGTTACCTTCTTCCGAACGCCTCATAACAGTGAGTTCGTCCAGATTGAGTTGTAGAGGTTGACTACTTAGTATCTCTTCAATTTCTGGTTTGAGCGATTGCAACAGGCCGACCGCTTGCGAGATAGTTTTTGGTGGCTCGCTCCAATCAGCTGGTGGCGCTTGGGCTCGGTTAGATTTATGCCCTTCCGACTGATCTTCATCTGCGGCCAGGTTCATCACACCGAGTGTTAAATGTAGCCGTGCGGGAGAAATGACAATCGAGGAATCGAGTCCGGTGATAGGTGGCGAGACTGCAAGTAGTTCATCCGTCAGGTTGGATATTTGAGAAGTGAACGCCTTTATATGGTTCTAATTGTTTACGTTACTAAGTTTGCCTTTGGATTTCAGTTGCGTTAGGTTCTTCTTACCAGCGGAACGCTAATGACTTGTGGTCGATAAGTCCCTCATGATCGCGCACGCCACCTAGCCACTCAAACTCACAATGGGTCGGTCGGTCGTTACCCTTCTGGGGTCTACCACGAGGCGCACTACCTCGTCCCCCCCGTTGTCGTTTTGCACCTCCACGGAATTTACGGTACCCTCCACGTGCACTTGAGTTAATGTTATTATTGGCCTGGGTAGTTTCTGCCATCTGTGCCACTGGCGAGATCGGGAGGACCAAGAAGTTTAAGCCTTTATGGCTCGAAGTTGGGGTACAACTGGTGCTGGTATAATGATCTATTGAGGATTTGCTACCGTCCGTTGATGCCTATAGTATGGATTTGACTGAGCGATGGTGTGATCGTCAGGATCAACCTTACAGTATCTGTAGTACGCTGGGCGCTTAATTGTTGTAGGATTTATATATTGCGGAGAAATAAAAATCTCTGCGGGGCTATGATCTTAGTGCAGGTAAAAGAGCTACGCGTAGGTAATAAAAGATATAGAATCGATACGATTAGAGCGTAGTAAGTAAAGACAAGTAAGAAGTAACTAGTTGGTGAGCTGTAAGGCTCGTACGCTGGGTATATAAGCAATCGCGTACATAGGAAAAGCCGCGCGCGCTTACATATATAATAGGCAAAACGAGGAGCGAGACGAACGTTGACGCGCGCGACGGCGCACAGACGAGAGACGAGAACGAGGCACAGGCAAGACGAGACAGAAAACAGAAGCATTAGATAAAGTTTATAGCATATTATATACGCGTGAGCGAGTCACGCGTGCGAAATCGAGTTCAATAGGGTTACTGTAAAACCATGTTTTATTACTTAGTTTACAATTGACGTCGACCTTTGGTAGTTAACTATAGCTAGTTGTGATAACGAAACACTTCACGGTAACTTCTCAAATACTTTTACAAGTTTAATTATTCAATTTGAGATTTTACCGTTATAATTAGTTATGTTATGCAGGAGCGCGAGTTCGAGCTCGAAGTATATATAGATGTATATAGATTTGTTGGTGGCGAATTGTTGAACGCCGAGTATTGTACTGATGCTAATATTAATGCAGGACTTAATTTTTTACTATAACATACTCTTGCTTCGCCTCCGGCGAGCAAATTGTTATTCTAGTCCACTAGTGCCCATATTCACTCGGGAGGTCGATGTGGATACGCATATATCTTGCGCATATAGTGCACGTGCCCAAATGTACTACGTCCGAATTCAAGTTGTCTGAAGATCCAGCTATAAAAGAAGCCGACTTCGAGCTATATATATATATATGGCTACTCATGCATGGATTTTATATAAGGTAGCTTCCTTGAGCCCAGTATTACATGTACAGCATTCACACATGCATACATGCGCATCGATGTGATTTCGCCAGTTGCAAGGTGAGAAAAAACTATGAAAACAAACTCTATGCTAACATATATCAATGCGTATACTAGCTTCCGATCCTTTCACTCACAAGTATAGATACGCGCCCAAAAAGCATCCATCATCAATGTCGCAGGAGCGACAATCCAGAAAGCCGTCCATAAGCTCCCCAACCCACGGTGGACTAGCGATTTCCTTTGGATAACTCTTGTTTGATTTGGGTACGTATATTTCGTTATAGATGCCTTGAAGGTTACCTTGTACGAGCCCTTCGTGTCGATAACCTCGGTCAAAATATCCATATCAAACGTCTTTTCCAGGAGCACAATCAACCCTTGGAGAACATAGAACGTGGTTACGCATGAGAACTTGGTCCCTTGGCCCATACACCACAGTCCAAAATCGTGCAGCAGTCCAGAAACCAAGAAAACGCCGAGCATGGCGCCGATGCCACCACCGATTTCCCAACCCACTCGCCCACCTGTTGAGCAAAAATTGTTCCGGAGTAGGGAGTGCCATTGATGGGACCAGAAATTCTTGACCGAGGTTGCATGCAAGGGATTACCAAAGAGTAGCGGCCAGGATTTGGCTGGGTGTGTGTAAAATGGAGCTAATAGAAATGTAATGAATAGGTGTGCGGCCATAAGCGCATTGTACACCATAAGGCCTGTAAGAAGTGTAATAACACAGGCGGTGAGAAACGGTGGAACTAGGACATCACCAAGGAGAAATGGAACTCGGGCCCAAATGAAAATTGTGCCCCCAGAGATAGTTCCGGTAGAAGATGCGAATGACATTGTCATATGCAAAGCAGCATAGGCCAGGGTGTGCTTGCACGCCATAAAGAATGTGTCCACCTCGAATTTGAACAAGGATGTTGTATCTCTGATCTCTGTGGGGAGGTGGCAATTGTGGCCAAGATTCCAGTGCTACTAGAACACGTCAGGCAAGAAATGGCTATGATCAGTTGTGCTTACCAGACCACAAGCATCTAGTGAGAAATCGACTGAGTCCATTAGTTGTTTGAGTGATAGTAGTGATGAACGGGGACAGTGGGCCTCGGATTTTCGTCTTATTGGTTGAGCCAGAGTGGACATGACAATCAGGTTCATAACTTGGGTGCCAGAAGAAATCTCGAAGATGCAGTTCCAGATATTGAGCCGAGGATTCAAGACGGCATAATTTGTGCAGGTTCTCAAGGTAGCGAATATAGCAATGGGTATGAAGAGGTTGCGGTAGAGGAAGAGGCGCTTGTTAATCGAGCAATATATTGCGAGCAGATATAATGTCGAGGGGATGAATAAGGCAGCAATTGTGATCTGCTGCTTGAACTGAGCCTAAAACGTGGTAGATCGGTAAGTTCGGCTTATAAGAATAACCGCCAGAGGTAAAGGATAATGACTCACAAAAGCCATTAATTTTGAGAGGGGAATATTCGAAATATTAACAACGTCAAGGAGGTGTACGTAGGTCCACGAGCAAGCCGGGCGTGAATTTATTGATTTTAGCTAATATAGGGGCGTTTGGCTTGTTGGCAGGTGCTCTAAAAATATATAGATTAGGTAGTTTATCATCAATATACATAGGGGTACTTTCATTGAATTATTCAATATTGCAAGCGTACCAGCGATAAATCGTCTTGACTGTATCAATCGAATGCAGCAGGTGATAGGCGAGCTCGAGTAAGCGGGGTGCACGCGTTAGAGAGTGCGTCCTCGATAACGATAACACAAGTAGATCTAGAGATGTGGTTACAGTATCAACGGGCAACGCGTGCAGGCCTTATATATACGTTCAGAGGCAATGGCCAAGATGCGCGTGTGGCACGCAAGCGACAGGCGCGCATTTATGGCCAGGCAACGATGGAAAAAACGATATAAGCGATACTGCATGAGAAAATGTTCGCGGGTTCAACATGATGTAGGTCGGCTTGGTGGATCCTAGTTAGCTTACAATATTAATCCTAGCTTAGTGCGTCGCTGGCATAACTTTGGGCGAAAACACTCACCGGTACTTGGGAATATGAGGCTATGAGGCACGACTCGCTGAGCAAAGCCAAGCCTTGACCGATCAACACGGCCGGCCTCCGCTGACGTCACGTGAACCGGGCGCTTGTGTTCGTTCAAGACCAGTCGCGACTCGCGAGTGTACAGTGCCGGCCCTAAAGTTTGATACAAAATGAGTGTACCAAAACCTCTCACATAACCAATGCTTATAGCCAGTATAATGAGAGATATTTGTGATGAATGAATATCATGAGACTTATATAAAGCATCTGGCATCTTTCAATGGTCAGGATCACTGGGACACTACCATATATTAGAGACCCTGCATACCATCACTCTTCCAAAAGTGGCGGTGTGTAAGGCTACTATCGCGCATATAGTGCCAGCTGGACGTATATGTATTATTATATTTCTAGCGTTGTTACCATGGTTCAAGTATATTAAATTGCAAACCATGATGACCAAGTGCCGCGACGCCAAACAAAGTTCGTATTAGAATGTATACACACGGCTATCAAAAGCCAGTGCACGGTACCGGTACGCGTTGATGCAGTCTCTGCAGATCTGTCGCTAATTATATAAACTTATTTGAAGATGATAATATCATTGGTTCGCCTTAAGCTTTAATTCGACCGAAAATTCATACAACTCGATGCAAAGGTTTATCGATAATACGATATCTTTCATATCAACTACTTAAAACCGAGCGTACCGAGCACCAGGTGTTAGTAGACATTATTGTATGAGTTAAGTATGCCTATAGCTAGCAAATATAGGACGGTTCTAGCTAACTTGAGTCAGAAATTTTATGTAACAAGAAATAAATAAAAATGTTGGGGTCCCAGTACTAATTATAATTAATCGGCCGCGCCGGTGAACGAGCTCGAGTCTCATAACCCCCCCTTTATATTAACATTGGTGATTACCATAATCACCTGGGGTTACTTATAGCACAATTGCTTGGACTATATGGGTGCACTCATGTTGATGACGCGCACGATAGGTACTAAGTACTGATTATCGCAAATCCCCATTGGTAAAATGTGGTCATATCTCTTTGGTAATTTTAAGATGGCCCGGGGTTTAGCTCGGGAACTGTTTAGCTATGCCGAATTTTGGAAATGCTTCATTTGGCCGTCTTCGAGAACCAATGGTCGCTTTTCGATATCGCAACCAAGTCCATTGTTTAAACCGACTACTAACTATATAGCTACCCACATACTAACTTAGCAATCAAATCTCAGTCCGAAATTTCATCTTATGTTGAGAGCCAGGTGTATTGCGACGTCTCGTGAATAAAGTATATCCGTACTGATGAGATCCGGGTCAACTACCAAATGGCAGCTTCTCGAAGTCTAGAAAATCGCCTTTTTGAGATAGAAACACCTATGTTGACATTCCAACCGCCCTTAAAACGTCTCGGAATGCCAAGTAACTCGCCGGATTACACTAGTTCGGCAAGTTGAAATAGTGGATGCATGTGACGCTATGCAAATTGGCACATAATTTTCTTGTAAGAGCGCAAAGTGCGGCGGCCATGACTCGGACGGATCTTGGGGTAATCCTGAAGCATTTGGAGTGGGCGAGGTGACGACGTCGGTGCTAGGCGATATATAAACACTATGCGGACTAGTCTGGGGTCATTGACAGCGGGCTCACCAATTCTTGTGCTACTACTGTAAACTACTAACTGCCACAACCATCATGAGCTCGCTCCCAGAGGTTTCAGAGATCCCCATCGAGTACTATGCTGCGGGCATCGCTGCCAGCTTGGTAGGGGCTTACAACCCGACGAAAGCATTGTACTAACGACTCTACGCCGCGTAGGCCGCATACATCTTGATCCCATACCTATGGGACCCGCACAACCTCCGACGAAGCTCAATTGCGGGACCCAAGTTGCCAGCGATGTCTAATGCATGGCTAGCATACATCTCCGCACGTGGAGACAGGAGCAAAGCTGTGCACGAACTCCATCAAAAATACGGCAAGTACCAGAACTAACTGACCTGTCGGGATTTCCGAATTTAACATTGATATCCTTGGCAGGGAAGATCGTTCGGATCGCTCCGAACCATGTCAGTGTTGCGGATGTCAAGGCGCTAGAGGTCAGTATTGCAAAATGCGAACCGACCAAGATCCTCAACGTTGGATATTTGCAGACGATATATGCACACGGAAACGGAACTTTGAAAACAGAATTTTATGACGCATTTGTGAGCATCAGGCCAGGCCTATTCAATACGCGCGATCGACCTACACACACTCGTAAGTGGTCATAACATCCAACAAAGTCCACTCATCTCACCATTATATAAACACAGGCAAACGCAAACTCGTCTCCCACATTTTCAGCCAACAAAACGTCCTCTTGTTCGAGCCTCACATCAGGAAGCACGTGCGTGCGTTTTGTGCACAATGGGATATGCGTTGCGCCCGCGCGGCCGCAGGAGAACTCCCCGATGCTCGGGATGGCCAGTCGTGGTTCGATGTTCTCCCACGTACGTATTCACGCGCCTAGCCTCGGTCATTAACTGCGCCTAACGTACATTTGACAGATTTCAACTTTTTGGCCTTTGATATTATTGGGGATCTGGCGTTTGGCGCTCCCTTTGGGATGATTGCTGCGCAAAAGGACATTGCTCCTATGATGGA
Source organism: Ceratobasidium theobromae (assembly GCA_037974915.1). Classification (NCBI taxonomy): domain Eukaryota; kingdom Fungi; phylum Basidiomycota; class Agaricomycetes; order Cantharellales; family Ceratobasidiaceae; genus Ceratobasidium; species Ceratobasidium theobromae. Next base: position 211,509 of record JBBBZN010000034.1, read on the forward strand.
ACGCGCTGCAGCGGGCGAAAAGGCAGAAGTCAAATACGTACCTGCCGTTCAAGTCCTCAATGACCGAGGCGATTACTCTGCGAGCATGGGAGTGCTCCCCAAGTGGATCCGACCAATCATGAAGCATTTGCCATGGTATTCTCAAGGAAACAACGCTGTGCGGTGTCTTGCGGGGATGGCAGTCGCGGCAGTCGAGAAGCGGTTGCAGTTTGGGTTGCCCGATGAGCCACTCGAGGAAGAAGAGGAGTTGGACGAAAAACTGACCAAGGGCGGCAAGAGGCGAACAGATTTGTTGGAAAAGTTAATGCAAGGAAAGGACGAGAACGGAGAACCAATGGGCAGGGAAGAGTTGACGGCCGAGGCACTCACCCAGCTCATCGCAGGAAGCGACACCACCAGCAAGTAAGCGCTATCTAGAGCTTATGATACTATTGAATCTAACCAAATCGCCTCAGTTCTTCGTGCGCCATTGCTTACTATCTGGCTGCCAACCCCGAATGTCAACGCAAGCTTCAAGCCGAGCTCGATGGCGTACTCAAGCCTGTGTGTTCAGCCCCTCCCTCACCCAGCCAAGCCGGCATGCCACCACTTCCTCCATCAGACGTAGCCGCCAAATTCGAAGACATCAAAACATTACCATACCTCCAAGCCTGCATCAACGAGGGTCTCCGACTGCACAGCACGTCCGGCATCGGGTTGCCTCGCGTCATCCCACCAGGATCGAGCCTCGAAGTTTGCGGGGAGACTTTTAACGAAGGAACCATCTTGAGTGTTCCATCGTACAGTATTCATCACAACGAGGCGATTTGGGGAGAGGATTCAGAGCAGTACCGCCCCGAGAGGTGGCTCGGACGAGATGTCGGCAAAGAATTTAACCCGTTCTCGTTTGGACCAAGGTGAGCTCGGCAGCAAGTATGTCCCAGAAGAGACTAATGATCTCGTCGTAGAGCTTGTGTTGGGCGCAATTTGGCTAGCATGGAACTCCTTATCATCATCGCGTCGGTGTTCCACAGATACGAGTTTGTGCTGACCAAGCCAGATCAGGAGGTAAGAGCAGGCTACCCCAGAGCAGTAGAACGTCAGCTGACAGGCAATCACAGTTGCACACTCGAGAAGGGTTTTTGCGCAAGCCATTGGAATGTGTACTCGGGATGAAGCGTAGGGGTGCAAGCCTTCCATAGAGCAGGCGTCACAGATACATTGACAAACCTAAGCGGTTTGCTTAAATTGTACATCATTGGAATATGATCACTGTGAACCCAAGTAGAGTAGTTCGAGTAGATGTGAGCGAGGTCGACTCGAGGTGGTTCGCGCGCGGGAATACCATCAGTTAAGCGCGCGCGTCAGGAACAAGAGCTAAAAAACGTCACATTTTTTCGCGTTACCCCGGATCTGGACGATTGACACATGTTTGTGCGCAATAGAGGCGACCTCTTGAGCCCAATACCGAGCCCCCAACTTCCCGCGCGCTACAAGATATGGCTTCGATACTGGGTCCCTGACCCTCGTATTCAGCCCCATCCGCTAGTCCACGTTTTCCATTGAAAAAGGCTATCTTGATGGGGAATCGTGTCTGAATTTTACTGCCCATCCGAGGACCACTGGCCTATCAGAGATATCGCCAGGTAGTCAAAATCTATTCGTACGTCCCGCGCGGCTCATCAGAACCTCGAGGAATGAATATTAGCTCAAGTATCATGTCCTGGGGTGTGTATGCAATGGGTCAGACGGACCGGTCAGCCGACACAGTGAGCGAGGGGCTGACGGGGTATAAAAGTAGAGCGAGAGTCGATGTATTGGGGCACAGTTACATTCATGTCAATATTTGCATCGCTTCCTATATCGTACTATTTCGCTGGGGGGCTTCTGGCTTTTGTGAGTCCACGCACCTACGCATTACCTCTATCTGAACGATATCTGGCAGATTGGCTGGTTTCTAGTTCCCTACCTCTATGATCCACACGACCTCCGTCGGTCGACGATCCCCGGTCCTAAACTCGCATCGCTCTCGAACGTATGGTTGGGGTATGTCGCAGCCAAAGGACACAGAAGCGTATCTGTACACCAGCTTCATCAGCGATACGGTAAAACTTCTAACCTCGTATACAAACATTGCTCACCTCCTACTCTAGGCAAAGTAGTAAGAATTGCCCCCAATCATGTTAGCATAGCCGACCACAAAGCCATCGAGGTGCGTCGCGTCAATTGTATACTCGACCCTTGACTAACCCCAAATAGATCTTGTATGCGCACGGAAGTGGCGGTTCCCTCAAGTCTGATTACTATGACGCGTTCGTTAGCATCAACCCTGCGCTATTCAGTACTCGCGACAGGACTGCACACGCGCGTGAGTACCTACCTGCGCTTCTTGTGCAGCGCGACTAACCTCTATACTCAAGGCAAACGTAAACTCGTCTCTGCCGCCTTTTCTCTCCAAAACGTCCTACACTTCGAGCCACACATCAGACGCCACATTCGACTATTTTTTGCACAATGGGACTTGAGATGTTCCCGCGCGGTGGTCGGGGAGGTCCAAGGCGCGCGCCAAGGCTGGTCTTTTTTCAACGTTCCAAGTCGTGAGTACAATCTGCTTATTCAAAAAATAGTAAAGATTGACATCTCGTAGACTTCAACTACCTCGCATTTGACATTATTGGCGATTTAGCATTCGGAAAACCGTTTGGCATGATTCCGGCCCAGTCTGATCTTGTCCCGATGATCGATCACACACCCGAGAATCTCGCGTTGGGAGATAAAGCTCGGGTGCGGTATGTGTCTGCGATTCAGGTACTCAACGGACGCGGAAACTATTCAGCGAGCATGGGGGTATTGCCAGTGTGGTTGCGCGAGTGGGTTCAACTTGTGCCGTGGTTTGCCAAGGGGAACGAGGACGTGCAGAGTTTGGCGGGAATGGCGAGCGCGGCGGTCGATCGACGGTTGAGGTTTGGCGTTCCAGAAGAGGAGCCTTTGGACGAAGAGGAAGAAGTCTTGAATAATGGCAAGAGAACTGACTTGTTGGAGAAACTGATGCAGGGGAAAGATGAACATGGCGAGCCGATGGGAAGGGACGAGTTGACGGCTGAAGCCTTGACGCAGATGATTGCAGGGAGCGACACGACGAGCAAGTGCGTTTAGAGGTAAATTTATTAGAAGGGCACTAAGATAGTTGACAGCTCTTCATGCGCGATTACGTACTATCTCGCGGCCAATCCTGAAGTCCAGCGCAAGCTCCAAGCCGAACTTGACACGGCAATGCCCCACGTGCGGTCCGCGCATCCTCCAACCAACTCGGCGTCGCTCCCGCCTGTGGCATCGGTGGCCAAGTGGGCGGACATCAAGTCGCTTCCATATTTGCAAGCCGTCATCAATGAGGGAATGCGCCTGCATAGCACACTTGGGCTAGGACTCCCCCGGATTGTACCCAAAGGGGGATTGGAAATCTGCGGCGAGCAATTCGGAGAGGGCACGATCGTGAGCGTGCCATCGTACAGTTTGCATCACAACCAAGAGTTGTGGGGCGAGGATTCGGAGAGCTTCAAGCCCGACAGGTGGTTCGGAAGGGAGGCTGGGAAAGAGTATAATCCGTTTTCGTTCGGACCAAGGTGAGCGGCAAGTATTATGTTAACAACCAGCTAACGCAAGAACAGGGCGTGCGTCGGGAGGAACCTAGCATTGTTAGAAATGACGATTATCATCGCGTCGATATTCCACAGATATGAGGTGGTGCTAGATCACCCAGGACAAAAGGTGGGGTGTAGCTAGAGTCGAGCGCGTAGCTAATACTGCCATTCAGCCGGTGATTCGCGAGGGATTATTGCGTAAGCCCATGCAGTGTGTGTTGGGAATCAGGCGTCGAGCAGAGAGTTTGAATGTGTAGATAGTGAAGTCAATCTATATGGATATCTGTGGTGTGGTTGAGTAAAGGATAGTTCAAGTCGAGTGAATAAATAAGCGCCCAGCGCTGATGACTAATCAAGCGCCAATCGTCGTAATCGTAGACTGGACTCGACGCCGATAAAAGAATCACTATTGAAGCTGAAGCGAATCGAAACGTTGTGGAGAGGGAAGTGGATGTATAGAAGATGTATTACTCTGGCACAACCGCGTCTCCTTCGCGCTCTCATTCGCTCTCGAACGATCCAGCCCCCTGGTCCCGTGGTCCGCATCCTGTACTTGCCCCAGGCGCTGGCCAGCATGCTCCAAGCGGCCCACAAGGGCCTCAATCACCGGGATATCTGATGCAATATGCCAATGGCCACCACGCACAGCATCCCCTTCCCCACCAACACCAGCACCAGATACAGCACCAGATCCAGCACCACCAACACCCCCACCAACACCCCCATTCCCACCACCAACACCAGAACTCTCTCCCGGGTTACCACTCTCCAGGCAGTGTACATGCACAGGCGGTCAGGTCAACAACACCGGGGACACCCAGTGGTCCACCGGTCCTGCTTCCTGCACATTGGCAGCAGCAGCTCCACCGCGCAGAGGCAAGTCGATTATCTGCGTTTTCTGTTGCTGACTTTATTCCAGCTCTGCAGGCAAGCATCGGCGCCACATCACAGGGCCCGTGCCGCAGCCCTCGCTTCCCGCACCTCGGCCAAGTCTGCAATTCCCATCACGGCACCTGGCTCGGTCGCTGCTCCAAGGCCCGTTCCCGTCGACTCGGTCAACTCGAGTCATCAGCGCTCCGGAAGTGTGTCGGAACGCACCGACATGAGCGACGACCGCGCTTCCTCTGCAGCCAATGGCCATCCCTCTGCCAATGCGGCCCCAGTCGTCAATGCTCCCCCCAGGCCCTCTTCGGAACGCAAACAGACGAGCACATGGACAACCCTCGATATGGGTGGTATGCGGCTCAAGAATATATCCCACGCATTGTTCAAGCTCGACTACCTCACCACTCTCTACATCAACCACAACCAGCTCGCTTCCATCCCCCCCGAAATCTCCCGCCTCCGCCATCTCATTCTCCTCGACATCTCCGGAAACCAGCTCGTATCTCTTCCCCCCGAGCTCGGCATGCTGTCTTCTCTTCGCGAGCTCCACGCGTTTGATAATCGCCTCGAGACTATTCCGCCCGAGCTTGGGAGTCTCCACCAGCTCGAGATGCTTGGTGTCGAGGGAAATCCCCTCCAAGCCTCGCTCCGCGCCATCCTGCAAAAAGACGGCACCCCAGCATTGATCGCCTATCTCCGCGACTCGTGCCCTGTCCCCACACCCCCACCAGAGCGAGTGTGGCGCGCCCTATTGCCGGATGATGTGGAATCAGGAAGCGAGTCGTTTAGCGTATTGTGCTACAATATCTTGTGCGAAAAGTATGCGACCTCGACCATGTATGGATACACTCCGTCCTGGGCGCTCAACTGGTCCTACCGCAAGGAGCTGATATTGGCCGAGATTCAAAACTATGGTGCAGATTTTATCTGCTTGCAGGTGCGTTTGGCCATCCATTTTTTGCCATTTCGCTCACACGAGGCTGAAGGAAGTCGACGTTGCCCAATACGAGGACTACTTTTTAAAGAAGCTTGAAGAGGCGAATTATTCCGGCGTCTTTTCCCCCAAGTCTCGTGCCCGGACAATGAGCGAGACGGACCGTAGACGAGTCGACGGATGTGCCATTTTCTTCAACTCGGAAAAGTGTGAACTCTTACTTTCCTACGTGTACATGGGCTGACTCCACCTCAAGGTACAACCTCGTCGAGCACCACTTGATCGAGTTCTCCCAAGCAGCACATGCTCGCCCTGCGCTCAGATCGACCGAGGACTGGTTCAACCGCGTGCAGAACAAGGATCATATCGCTGTCGCCGCAACCCTCGTCAGTCGTGCGACCGGTACCCGTCTGATCATTGCCAATGCGCATATCCACTGGGACCCCGAATTCCGAGATGTAAAGCTAGTCCAGACTGCGATCTTGATGGACAGCCTCAAGGTCATTGCGGACGATTTCGCAGACATGGAAGTCGCTGGCGGGGGAAAGACCAAGTACACCAAGGGCAACCAGATCCCACTAGTTATCTGTGGCGACTTCAACTCGGTCCCAGACGGCAGTGGCGTATACGAGTTTTTGTCCAAAGGCCACGTACCCGGATCGCACCCTGATTTCCTAGGGCACCAATATGGCCCCTATACGTCCGAGGGTCCTCGCCATCCGTTTGAGCTAAAGAGCGCATATGCTGGGATTGGTGAGCTCCCCATGACAAATTATACGCCTAGCTTTGAAGGCGCGATCGATTATATCTGGTATGGAGCGGAAAATGTCGAGGTTACTGCTGTGCTGGGCGAGGTCGACCCGGCATATCTAAGCAAGGTCGTTGGGTTCCCAAACGCCCACTTCCCGTCCGAGTGAGTTCGTCCGCTACTGCTGGTAACGCACACTAATCCTCGGACAGCCATGTATTGATTACGGCCGAGTTCCGGATCCGAACAAAGGAAGCCAAAGCCAACGCCTCCAAGTCATCTGGTGCCGCCAACTCCAACTCGACGCGCAAACGGTAACACTCCCCTTCTTGTTCCTTGCACATAGGTATCTCTCTCTCTTGCATCTCTTGCTTTCCTGCGCCCCTGTTGATCAGTATAACGTATGTGTGTGATTGTGTAGCATGGTGTATAAACCTTCTGCCACCTGGTGTATGGTGTATGGTGTAAACCGTGTCTGTCTGGCTATTTGTTAGGAACTGGTTTGAAATATATAGTTTTATCCTGGAATATTGTCGCATTTTGGATTTCGCGGCGACCGGCTATGTTGCAACAAGTCGCCTCAAACTCGCGATATAGGACCTTTGTTCAACAATACCCGTCTCGTTTTATGGATTCAGGCGCGATGCTGGGCTGTGACTTGGCACATTCATTTTCCAATGCTGACCGATATAATCCAAAAATGGCGTGGGTGTTGGTCTTGTCATAAGCCAGCTGCACGCGTATCTTGGTACAAGTCCTATATGCACGCAAATTATCAAAATCCAATCGTGCATATAACGAGGAAGCCAAGGGAAACTAAACGCGAGCGCATATAATTCGAGATACTAGCGGAAACTTGGACTTGGGAGCGAGAAGCATGCACGCCTTGCCGCGTTGATGAACTGCAGCAAACTGAGTATATATGCGTCGTCATGAGAGCAACACTTATATTCCGGATGCGGGGTAACTTAAGCTAATATATGCCTTGACTGACCCACTCCCAAACGGTTAGAACCTGCGCGCCCTAAAGCTTGTTCGTTCAGCGAAACTGGGGATTATTCCTTCCCTTCTCACCGGTACCATTGACTGACGGGTCGGGGTATAGTAAAACTGTGATATCGCAGCTGATCAGCTGGGATTCATATTGAAAGAACTCACCGCCTTGATACTTGGGGGTTTGAACGGCGATTATTCTACGTTGTGGATGAACACGCCAGATATATATCGTTCAAAAGAGTTGCACATTTGGTAATCTAGCGCAAAACTTGGACACCCACCTAAATTCAGTCATGCACTAGGTTATAATCGGCAGTTGCCATTTAGATAAAGGCATGCTTGACGCACCACGCTTATATATTTTGCTCGGACGGTGGTAACGTCAACATGACCTTCAAGTTACCTACACCGTGACATAATTTTCTGCCAAACTCTTTCTCGGGACGCGAGATCTTTTTTGTTCAACCTGCTGTGTTTTCAAGAACCTCTTGTAGGGAAGAGTGAATACCAGGGACTGACGGCCGACAAGTCCAATCATGGGTCCCTAGGTATCCATGTTGGGTGGAATAGCGTGGTGTGTCCCCATAGATTACGTCCCGATGGATACTACGTAAAATCTTACCGGATTGGGTTGTTTCGATGGACTAGGCGTATTGTCGCTCCTGTCTCCGGGATATCCAGCAGCTTGGAATCGGATCCACTGTGGTCGTCAAGTTCATCATTGGGTACTAGTCAATGGGTAAGAAACTCCAGCAAACAAGCGAAGTGGGAATGAGTTCGGTGGTCAGGTGCGGCCGATAATCCGGTTGCCCACGGCTGTAAGCGTGGCTGTATGACTTGCTTGCATATTGTTGGTAGGCTGGTAAATGAGCGAAGCCCGGCTCGTATCTTATCCTTTAAGGATATCCTCTAGCCGAAGCGAATGGTGTGGTGTGTTGCGCGTCGGGGATAAGACTCACATCTAATGGTCCGGAGCCATATATTGGTGCGGCCAGCGGCTACGTCCCTGACAACTTGAAGAATTAAAAGAAGCCGATAAGCAGTCAAAACCCCGGTTGTAGTGGTTGGGGACTGACTTAACAAGTAGCCGCCAGTTTCGATGTTTAATTACTCACGCTGCGAATAGCATTGCCTAGTAAAATCGGCTTCGGGAGCTACATGGTCCTGGGCATCTCGTCTAGGTTGTTGCTAAAGCGAGGAGGAATAATATAGCGCTACTCGCAGGGGGCATTAGACACTACGGATACATCCAGTGCTGCCCGGAGAATCGCGTTTGGTTGTGAGGGAAAGAATATCTAACGTATAACTAGTTAACATAGCTGCGTACTTTTCATGTGGGGATAATGACAGGTGAGACTACTAGCTGAATTGTATACATCCTGAGCGATCGTGTGATGGAGACTCGAATGTTGGGTTCGGTTTGAAATTTCGATACCGTGGATGAGGTGTAGATATCGAGGTCACCATGACGTCACGTGAAGTGATCAGTGCTGAAATATAGAATACAACCACAAGGTCGTACGCGAGTATAGTATTTCATTGTGTGGGGCGCCGGCTCACCGGCTTTTGTCACTGCCATACAACCGTGTGAAGGGGACGAGCCACGAGATGCCGTGCAAAAAATCACACAATTGGCTGTATTCAAGTGCGCAAATGCGCAAAGGTATCAAAATGAATTCATAGGTACGAATATAATCTCCAGTAAAGCCAATTATCCTAAGTCCTCTTAATTATCACCTCGGGACTCGTCCAAACTTCAAAATCTTCCTCTCGAGTCGGGTTCCCTGTAATCCTAAGTGCGCGGACTAAAATCTTGTACGACCCGTCCGGAATCGCTGTGCCATTCGCAAAGGCTGTGACTTGAAGTGCCGAGTATCCATTATCGTCAACAGTCCCAGCAAGGCTGTTGCGCGAGATGTAGTCTTCTTGGTACAAAACGCCGAACGTCCTGACCGCTCCAAACGTTCCGCTTGAGCCTTTGCCAGAGAACAACCAGGCCAAACCCGAGCGCTTGGAAAGAGCCGAGTCTGGGTCAGTGGTTTTGACAGCGCGCTCCTCGACTTCGAGCGAGCGACGGGTGTTGGTCGTTACGTTTGTCTTGGAATCGATCAGGTCAACGTGGAGCAAGGGTGTACCAGCAACGAGGCGGTATATAACCAACGGGTTGCTGTTGTTATTGTTGAGGGTATACGTAGCAGATCCGCCTGGGGGTACGGGCTCGCCGTTGGCATCGGTCATAAGTGGAAGTTTGATGTTGAAGTATGCATCAGTGTTGTCGAGAATCTTCATGTCTTTGAGCTTCGCCGCCACTCCAATATAAGTTGATTGAAGCGTGCTGTTATCCGAGCCAGTGGCCTTGATGTAACCAGAATAGACTGGGAAGTTCGAGGCGGTGAGGCCGGTCGGCGGTTTAAATGAGACGATAACGGGCAAAGTCCAGCCAGCCGGAATATTCAAAACGGACGGGGTAAACGTCACGCTAGCCGCATTAGAGACGAGTGGAACAGGGCCAACTATTGAATATACTCATTAGAAACTGCCAACTTCAAGGTCGCACCCAACTTACGGTTATTCTCAATTCCGGTCAATGTATTGGCAGTACCCGCAGGGACATGAGTGAATTTATACGTCAATGCCTTGCTCCCGCCATTCTTGAGCCATAGTGTATGGGTGCCCTTGAAGTACGCAGTATCGTTCAAAAGTATTTCAGCCGGGAGCAGACTGCCCGTGCCCTTGATTGCGTCGTAAACTTGGATCAATCCAGCACCTTGGTGGCCCGCAGTTTCGATCAAGGACCCAGCATTCTTGGACTGCTTGACTGGAACTGCAGTGTTCTCAAAGATTGCACGCGCAGACTTGGCAGTCGCCGCCGTCTTGCCACGAATTTGGAGGAGCAGTGCCGAGGAGCCGGCAACAAACGGAGTGGCCATAGATGTTCCTGACAAGATCGCATACGGGCCGAGGGGAACAGGATAAGTGGAGAGGATAGATCCACCGGGGGCGGAGACAGCAGGTTTGAGGTACATATCGTTGGATGGGCCGTAGGTACTGAACGAGGACATTAGACCCCCACCTGGAACGGTAGCGGTATAGGGCGAATCAGGGAAAGAGAGGGTGAGGTTTTGGGGAATGCCTTCTTGAACGAGGAATTTGCCGTCTGCTTGGGAGATGAGGATCCCGGAGTAATTCCCGGTCGAAATCGAGCCAAGGGGCTGATCGAGGTTATCGTAGATCAGGAAATACTTGGCACCAAAGGCGGCAGCGTTGGCGAGTTTGGTGACAAAGGTGCAAGTGCCGCGGCGGATAATGACGAGACGATTGGCGAGGTTGGGAGTACTAGCAGGGAGTGCGCCGCACGCATCGTCGGCGACGGTAACATCAGTGGAGGTTGCGTAGAGTTGAAGGCCAGCCGGGGCGGGAAGAGGCTCGAGAGTTTGGTAGGGAATGTTGCGGCCATTGGAGACGGTCGCATTCTGGAGAGTAGCAACGGTGCTGTGAAAGGTGGTCAGTTCAAAGACTCGAAGCGAGAGCCACAAACGTACTTGTCGACGCTGCCGACCGAGATGACGCTAAGACCAGTTCCGGGGCCAGAAGTATACCAGGACCCATAGGCGCCGTCGTTGCCAGCTGCAATGGTGAGAATTTTGCCCTGATCGGCGATTCTACTTGCAACGACACCAGAAACAGCCTCAGTCCAGCCGTCAGCGCCACCCAACGAGAGGGTAATGACGTCGTTGCCGTCCTTATGGGCGCGGAGAAGGGCATCGATGAGGATGTCGTCTGGGACAGAGCCCTCGCACCCGAAGACACGATAGGCGTTGATGCTAGATTCATACGCGACACCCGAGATATTGTAAGGGTTGTTTGGGTTAGCACCGATAATGCCAGCGACATGAGTACCATGTCCATTGCACTGATCGAGAGGCTGGATAAAGGGTCAACAGGGGTTCAGGATCTGGGAATGATGCTTACATCGTTGTCCGGCTTCGCGGGAGGGGTTCCTGGCCTTCCGGTGTAGGCGTCGCCAACAAAGTCGTAGCCGCCAACGACCTTGTTGCCGGGGCCAAACTTGCCACCGAGAGCAGGATGAGTATAGTCAATGCCGGTGTCGATGATTCCGACAGTGATTCCCTTGCCAAAGTAACCTTGGGCGTGGAGCTTATCGACGCCGGTCATAACGTGCGTCGAGAATACGTCGGCAGGCGCAGTCGCATCGACAGTGTTGGAGAGGATCTGCTTGCTGACGGGATTGGGTGCAGGATGGAGGTAGACTGGTGTAATAGACTGGACACCAGACGCTTGTGCGAGTTTGACGAGGTCGGCATCGCTACCGAGTGTGACGGCGGCACCAGTGAGAATAGGATCGGAATACTCCTTGGTAACAGTCCATACGGTGTCGCGGCGTCGCAAGTCGTCGTAGAGAGCGGCGTGGGGCGAGTCGAAACCGCGCTTGAGGTGGTCGCCGGCCTTGAGCTCGACGATGTATGACTACGTAATGATTAGGAAGCATTATGAAATAGGGTCATCACTCACGTTCTCAACGACCCGTGCGCTCGACTTGTGCGGGACAGACTTGATGTCGACAGCAGCAGCGACGAGCTGGACGCTTACAGCGGCGGCCACTAGAAAACGCATGCTGGAGAATAAGGATCTGGACCAACATATTGCGTCTTTAAAGCACCGACTTCCGAGTGTTCCATGCGTCCGCACAACACACTCGGCTTCGTCACTTCCCGATTCCCTTGCATCCACATGTGTGCTATTTGCTATCCTTGGCATCTCCCGCTGCTGCTCCAATCTCCCTTGTGCCACTTCTCAACATTCCCGTCGTCGCCGGCCAGCAAACTCGACTATGAATGCCCAATGGTGTCATCCACAAAATCACACCGTCTGCCGGCGTGTCTTCCGGGAGTTTATTCCATGCGACACACTCCTCAATGGGCACAAACCGTTCCAGCATTGCATTATCGGATCAGACCTCTGGTTCCCAGAATATCCCGCCGACATCGGCCTCCCAAATACGATCGAGCGCAGATACGAATAACATTTGCTTGTAGGCCCTTTGTCATTACGCCACATGCCTATACTTAGACCTCAGATAATAACTCCCGGCTCGATTGGATTCTTATCCCAATCTTCTCTAGAGTCGGGATGCGAAGTACACCGGTTATCGCAAACAGATCCGAATGTCAGTAAAGCACGTGCTCGTTCTTCCGGTTAATTAATGGTGCGCGACGTGTGAGCAGATATCGGATCCGTATGGCGCAGGAGGTCCACATGCGCGCGTTTACGTCGTGCGAAGCCCGCGGTCCCCTCGTTCCCTAGGCCTGTGAATTGATAGCCTTGGCTCGATCCTTTGAAACTCCGTTCATCGACGGTGATGGTGCGGTTACGACCATCCTGTCAAGCCCGATTCATGCGGTTGCAACCGGCATAGCTGCTACCCAAAGCAATGAACGGATGGTATGAACTTTCTTGCCCTCATATATGTAAGGTTGAAAACTCGCCTATTGCGCATTCCTAACGAAATCTCAGTCAAGCTCCAAGTATGGGAAGACGCACTCGCTTTCAATATGAAGCTCGGCGACCAGCTCGTTCCGTACGGACCCGAAGAGATGCATATGACCAAGAACAAGTTGTGGCGCGATAGGATTCGATCAGTGAGTTGCCGTCGCGTGCCTAGATTTGGGCGTCGAGCTAAATTTCTTGGGCAATATTAGCTTCCCGTTTTGAATCTCTCTCTGATGAGCGATATTTTGCTCCTCAGGCGAGGACACCATGTTTTGGTTTTTCTTATGCATATGTATATTCATTATGCACCCCCTCCGTCTGACCCCAATTCGCCACACGTCGTACCGGCGCGCCTGGCCGTGCCTCTGTGTCTGATTTCTTCGGAGCTGGGTATTTCCCCTATCCTCACGTATGCAGATAATGTGCTCTGGAACTGGCATATCCCCCGCAGCCACCCGCAAGAGCTCCCAACTGAAGGCCGAATTCGCTCTCACACGCTCTTTTCTGGAACATCTGACGAAGAACATTTCTACTTGACGTCGGCCAAGATTGAGCTCTGTGGTGTCGCTGCTCTGAGCGTTATGCGATCGACTCTCGATGAGCTGTTTACCGGCGACGCAACAGCCGTCCGACGTATTGCGGCGTACATGTACTGACTCGGGTCTATTATCGACGAGCTGACGCACTTGTTGCTTGCCGTTCGGGAGGGCTGCGACCCGGTTGTATTTTACCACCAAGTCCGACCGTGGTTTAGGGGGGCGACGAGCGATAGCCGGGGCTGGGTGTTTGAAGGAGTCGATGAGGACCAAGCTACCAAGGCTGCGTCCCTGTCAGGCCCGAGCGCAGGCCAAAGCTCACTCATTCACGCGCTCGACGTCTTTCTGGGCGTAGATCACGAGCGGGGCGAAGGACGCGGTGCCGAGCCAACACTTTTGACCAAGATGGAGCAGTACATGCCTTGTCATCACCGTACGTTCCTTCAACATCTTAGACGACCGCACCGGCAATTGCGCGAGTTTGTGCTTTTGACGCAGGGGGCGTATAGCGTTTATGCGATTAACGATCGTGGGATGCCGGACTTTGCGGTGTCGGCGAAGGGCCTTGCGCCGCGTGCGAGCTTGTTTCAGACTGCTGCGGTTGGGGAGAGTGGGATCAAGGCTGCGACAGAGCTCCAGAATGCATACGACAGTGCAGTTGAGGCGCTGAAGCGGTTCCGAGGCGGTCACATCAAGATTGCTACGCTGTATATTGTCAACCAAGCGCGAAAGGCCCAGGCAGCCAAGACGGCTGTGTCGGAGGTGAACCAGCGAGGCGAGCTTACGACGGACGTGATTAAAGGTACTGGAGGAACAGGCTTGGTCCCCTTTTTGAAGGAGTGTAGGGATAATGTGGTCAAAGCCATGGTTCACCCGCCTTCGCCTGCTCCTACTCATGCCCGAGACTACACAGCGTTTGTCGAGCCATTAGATGGGCTAGATTTGGGGTCGACTCGTGAGTTGTATATATTTTGTGATGTACTTGTAAACCTTTGAAATGAGATGACTGTGACGTCATTTTCCTCTACACTCGGCTTGCGTGCACTCAGATCGCAATCAACAAGACTATGAATGATCCTTTTCATTGCTATAAGTACATCTTAGTTTCATACTCGCTAATGGCAGTGTTTGGCAGCTTCATCGTGCCCCATCCTGCCTTGTTCTTCGTTTGGCCAGGGATTTCGCTCAGAGAGATTACCTGTCTGCGTGTCACAGGTAGTCTTAGGATGGGGAGGGGAGCTCGAAGTCGAGGAATAGGGCATTACCTGATACTCGAGTTAACTCTAGTCCTGATAATCTGGGAGTAACTTACCGCTTGAAATCTTGGACGGGTCGACCGGCTCACCAGATGTGAACTCCCCTGCGGGTACGCCATATGGAGTTCCATTCTCGAGAGGCTCCGAGACAACTGTTTATAATCAAAATGTATCAATAAACAATAAGGTAATTAACGCACCATAAGTCTTTCCGCTCGGTGTTAGAGTAGACGCATTCATGTCGTCTCCGCCTTTGTCAAACTGTAGTTGAACGCGGAGACGCGGTGTTGTATGGATTGTGCGGTGGAGAATAAATGCGCGTGTGAGCATGCATGGTTGTGGTAGGATAGAGTAAGTCGATGTTCAATTGATCATGGAATCCGCCGCTGAATATACAACGCAAACATGGCTCAACAGGTCTCGGCGCTTCACTCTTGCGACGAGACACACTTGGCCATTGATAATAGCCTATTGCCCAATCAAAGAATATGCGTACTGACAAACTGACTTGTAATTGACATTAGGTGCTTGAGACACTGTCTCAAGCACCAATAATTCCTACAGTGTCCAGAGCGCTCCAGAGGTCTCCGGAAATAATTTGAAATTACCTCTGGAGGCGCCCAGAGATCTCCCCGGAGAATTTGCCAGATTTCCTAATGTGGCCTGCAGACGAGGAAACATGGCCACCATGCCCGCCGTCACACTCATTATGTACCTTGAAATACTAAATAAATGTGTCCATTCTCTTGTTTACGACTCACTAGTAACAAGGCTGATTCGGGACACATGAGATTGAATGCATTATAGCAAGGAATATGATTGTCTCAGGTACACGTACCACTTCCAGGATACTGGGGGAGTATAATTCTCACCTCGAGCAAAGGTCACAATGTGCCGAGTCACATCTCAATATCTTGTTGAGGAACTTTTTTCATTTCAAGAACTGACAGGCCATATCATGACACATTTACAACCCATCGATTCCACAGCATCAAATCCATTTCTCATTGGCTCATGGTCCCTATTCCACCACACATCTAATCAGTCATACTTTTCTCCAGTCGTACTGCAAACTCACCAGGTAGGTCAGCGTGCCATCAATGTTTGCAATATACTTATCAAGGTCGATCATCGTGGGTGGAGCCAAGCTCTGGTCCTGACATTGCATTGTGGTGGTGAGAACAGACCCATTGAGAGAGAGGTTACGAGCGGTGTGAGTCCAGTTCAAGGCACGCCATTCATATGCCCACTGGAGGCCTTCATTGAAGTTCCCAATGAAGTTGTTGGTGTTGATCTCGGACCAGTGTCCCCAGCTGCTGTCATTCCTCTGGCATTCTGCCCTGAGGGTGGAGCCAAGAAGGCTGATGTTACGTGAGGTCTTGGAGAAAGACATTGTATGGTTGAGTAAAGTAGAGCTGAGTAGAGTTAAAGAGTTGCTGGTGGTAACGTCAGGAAAAACCAGGGGGGTATATGTGGCCTAATTTGCCCAAATTACCTGATTATCCTTTTTTCCAACCCCCCCTGTATAGGAGGCTAAATTTGCCTGGATTAGAACCAGGATTAGAACCAGGATACATTCTATAAATGGGTATATGGTATGATTATGTCATGAAAACAAAGCCAAACAGATTTCCCAAATAGGGAGGTGAATGAGTGAACAGCCACACATCACCTGACTTTGACTTTGGCACTTCAGCCACTTCAACCACTTCAGCCACAACCAGGCAAAGTCCCCTCCCCCCATGTACCACCACCACATCATATCAGGCCTGCATGCCCAACCTTCACACAGGGGTATTTCATAGCATTTAGTCACTTTGGTCACAAGGGGATAAAAAAATAATGGCTGGTTGCAGAGATTGATCAATTGGCAATAAACTAGACCATATATGGGTTGCTCCGAAATGAATTTGAAATTTTCTTGAAAAGGAAAGATGTAGCAAAAAGATAAATGAAACTGAGATAATTTGTGACTTCCATATATAGTAATTTTGAAATCACCCAAAAAGGAAATTTCTGGTTGAAAATTTTTTATATGATTTCTGCATCAAACTCAATGACTTTCTAGGTCTTTTAGATTTGAGGGTAAATTATCCATCCCCCCTGGTACCTCAGCCTAAATTTACCTGCTGAATAAGCACTTGGGAAGGGCCCAGGAAACCAAGTTGTCTTTTACATTATCTCTTTACAGTTGGTGCAGGACATAGTGTACCTATAAAAATCGCGAGGGGCATGAAGTGCCCCGAGTGTACATTGTTTGCTGACTAACTATCTATCTACAGTGAGGGACAAAACCCATTGCATGTTTGCAACTTGGTGCTTGTATACTTTGAGTATCCTGAATGAATTGATTACATAAGCTATCTTTCATGTCACTTCAACTTAGATGTCTTGGCTATCAGATACATTTTGTTTGGTCTTGTTTGGCTCAATACAGCTAGAGATATACATGATTTAAATTGACAAGTCATTCGATGGGTTTTGTCCCCAGATTTGAGTTCAACAAAAGCAATTGTAGACAAGCTGAAGATGACTTGAACTCAAACAGCATTACCTCATTTCACTCCCTGAGGTTGCATGATTCACACCCCTCTCCAATGCCAGCTCTATCATTTGGGGGAGGGGCCGACCGCGCGAGGAACGAGCGCGGGAGGCCCCGGACGGTACATTGGGCGACTACTAACTACTATAACTACTGCCATGCCAAACCGGACTTACTGTTTAGGCGCGTACGGTTTCGTTTATATGAATAAACTCTTCAGTGGCTCATGTCTTATATATTCTCCCGTGGCAGTGCGGGGTGTGTGGGGGACGGGGGCGACACGTATGCCCTCGGCGAGCGGATATCCGAAATCCGCTATCGCAACCTTACCATTGGTCGATTCTTATCCGCTTAATCACGCCAAGAAAAGAAGCTCGCACGCGTGGCCGAGCTTCTGATAACTAGCCGAGATACCGGAACATCCTCGGATCTCGGCTAATCAACCGATCAATTACCATAAACGCCGAAGTCTTACGTAAGGGGTCTAGACCCGCTGACGTAAGACTAATTACATAATCACATGATGCCACCTATCTGATATCACACGTAATCACACAGCCACACAGGAAGACCCTGAACCTTGGTTAGAGGTTAGGTATGGGATACTGCGGAGTGAGCGTGTCGTTAGTCAACTACGTCTAACGGTGTATTGATTATAACTGTAATTACTTACGGTTAGGTTAGGGTTTCCATGCGTCCAAATACTCTTCAGCTATCTCTTCGGAGATATCCTTATAGGCAAGAACCCTTTTTCGCAGGTTCGCGGCCAGATCGCCCAGGTTTGGCAGTCTCTTACGGCTTACGATCAACGGTGCGGTCATGTTATCAGGGAGCCCATCAGTTCCCAAACTGTTGGGCCGACCAAAGGTAAGGTCTTTTTGCCACTGATTCATGACGGTCTCTTGCAGGGACGCGATGTTCACATGTTCCCAAATCGGGTTGAAGGTCGATCTTAAGACCTGAACATCCTTCGGAGGGGGCCGCTCTCGCAGTCGGTCTTTCCAAAAGGATTCGGCATATGTACTATACCAACTTCTAACCAAATTGGCCGGGTACCCTCGGCGCACGTAAAGACTCCTCAAGTCTTCACAGGCCTCGCGGTAGTGGACAAGACTACTGCAAAGGGTTGCCAGGCGGGACAACTCGCCCATAAAGGTCCCCTTCTTAACGTCTAAGGGGTGGGCGGATATCCAAGGAACACGTTCTAGGTGGTTGCCTATCTTAACATGCGGCTTGAATTCTAGACCCATAGGGCCTACCCATAACCGCAAGTCAAGAAATACCCCATAGTACTTCGGCGTTTCCCACACTATTGAGACTCCCTCGATGACGAGTTTCTTACAGCGATTAAGTGCTTCTTCGGCAGAAGGCGCTTTGATCACAAAAAACACGTCGTCGATATACCTACCATAGTAGAGAAGACCTTCTATGGAGGGGATAATCTGGTTTTCGTAGTAACTACCATACAGATTGGCCATATCAGGGGCGTGTGCGACACCCATGGATAATCCGTCAGTTTGTACGTACCAGTCGTCCTGAAATCTCATTACGACGGTTTCATCAGCTGCATCCAGGCATTCTTCGAAGAACCAACCAAAGTTAGCTTCGGCCTGTCTGGGGTCCGCATCCATCATTTCTTTGACAATTTGAGAGGCTTTCCCTTTGGGTACATTGGGATAGTAAGCTTCGATGTCTCCGCCGACGATGAATATCGAGGATTGCTCCTCGGGGAACCAACTGATGGAACTAACCTTGCTCACGAAATCCTTACTACCATGAATGATGTAAGGTTGGCGTTTCACGAGAGGTTTAAGCATCTTAGACGCGAGTTTGGCAGCGGGTGAATGGACGGCACTATGGGCCGGGACTATCGGTCTCCCCTTCCAAGGCGATTTATGTATCTTAGGAATGATATAAAATCGCGGGGTAGACTGCAACACCTTTTGCGGGTCAGCTTCGAGTCTATCGGCCATGTGTGTCACCCATTTTGACTTCTGGTTACGAACCGTCCGTCCTTTATCGTCTCTGTAAACGACATAGGGGTGAGCGCCGAGTGCTTCGCAACGTCTGGCTTGGTCACCTATAACGCCAAAAGCCTCCTTCTGCGTAACTTTTCGGTACGAGTTGGGGTTTGACAGGTGTGCCAGTGCTTGCTCAATGAACCAGTCCTTAGTAATTAAAGCGCAACCTAAATTTTTATCTGAAGGTACAAGTATCAGGTTAAGTCCCGTTAGAAACTTGCTGGCCTTTAGTTGATCCACCGCACTAGGAAGCTTATGGTGGGTAACTTGATTTTTGATATCCGCGAGCTGTTTTATTAGCGCGCGTCTACCAAGCTTCAGGCCATTCTCAATTGCTTGAGGCGCTTCATCCGCTTGTTTACCTGAACGGATGAGTAATTCTGGGTCAAAGTCTTGTTGAGGCTCATCGCGCAGTTCATATTTCCATCTGATACTGTTTGCCCACTCGTCGTAAGCTTGCAATGGTAACTCATAAGAAAGTCCACGAGAAAACATATATTTAAGACCGGCACCAAAGTTGATGCCGGCGAGGAGTTCATACAATGATTTTATTCCAACTACAGGTATATCATAGAAGGCAGAAACACCCGGACCAATGTGGATACCAGATCTACATTGAGCAATCGAACGGTCATGATCGGTTGCAATACTTACCAGAAAAGCGATCGCCCAGGCTTCAGGGATGCCTAAGAGGAGATCAGGGTAAGTATCCGG